>JAPYZS010001969.1:0-13418 GCA_030522925.1 Trissolcus japonicus
TTAAACAATTAAACAAATGAATAAATAAAAGAACTAACAAACAGAAAATAAACAAATAACAAGAAACAAACAGGAAGTGCACTGGGTGAATTTTATTTCATCAGGGTCTTCCGCATGTAAAAGCACTTGGTAATTTTTATATTTTTAATAAAAAATTTAAAAAAAAAAATATATATATATATAAAAAAATCTAAAATTCACCCAGTGCACTTCCAGAGGAAGACCCTGGGGGGAAATAACTATTCACCCAGTGCACTTCCTGAGGAAGACCCTGGGGAAATAAATATCCACCCAGTGCACTTCCTGAGGAAGACCCTGGGGGGAATAAATGTTCATCCACCCAGTGCACTTCCTAAGGAAGACCATGGGGAAATAAAATTAACCCAGTTCACTTCCAAGAAGAAGAACCTGAGTAAATAAATATTCACCCAGTTCACTTCTCTGAGGAAGACCCTGGGTAAATAACACTGTTTACTACAGTGCGGCTTTCTATGAGCATAGCAAATTTATATTTTATTTTCTTGTCCGTTTTATTTCATTCATAATATAGAGGAGTTCTATATATGAATAATCGATAAAATTTTGAACGAGGCTATTCGCCCTGCAGAGTACATAAGAGTATATGAGAGAGTACATGAGAGAGTACATGAGAGTACACGAGAGTATGTGAGAGAGTACACAAGAGTACAGGACATGTGAACGGCAAATGAAACTGTGAACGTTAAATAACAAAAGACTTGTGAAAATAGAATGAAATTATAAAATAAACAAAAATAAAATGAAACTACGATTGAAATAAAGTAAATTAATCTAAAACCCGTTTGATATTCAAAAAATATCAAAAATAAAGTGAAACTCGGTTTAAGTGGATCTCGATTCCTGTAAACCTCGTTTGATATTCAAAAAAATAACAAAAAAATATATTTTCTCGTGTACTCTCGTGTACTTCAATGTATTCTCTCGTGTACTCTCATGTACTCTCATTTCACTTCCTAAGATTTTTGTTTCCAATTTTTTTAAAAACTTTAAATTTATATTTATTCGGACACTTATTTCGACTGGCATTCTTGGTGCCTGTCTGCAGTGTTGACAAACTTCACATGTGGCAACATCGCAATGCAGTTATATTTACGGTTACGCATTCGATAGAAATTTAAAATGAAATTTTTCTGTTTTCTTTTGCTCTGTTCATTTCTTTTTTTTTTAATTGTATATATTAAATTTTGAAAATCTACACACGATTTGAAGTTATATCTGAAATTTTATATCTGAAAATTTTATCGAAGGTAGGATTCGATCTCGGGCCCTCCGGAGACGGCCAAAGAGAACGGTGCCTATCGTGCAGTCGATCTTCGAGCCATCAGACCAGTCTGGAGGTGTCACATATCAAACTCCTCTATATTATGAATGAAATAAAACGGAAATAAAAATAAAATAAAAATCTATTATGCTCATAGTAAAATGTAATCGCATTTCAGTAAACAGTATATTGTTTATAATAAATATTTACACAATTTCATACTTTATAATTAAAATGAAACGATTTCGTATACTTATATTTTGTAATCGAGATTAAATACGACTTTATAAAATTAAATCAAAACTTTGAAATTGTGTTGGTGAAAAACCAATTAAATTCAAACTTCTTGATTGTGTTTATTATAAGAAATTATAATTAATTTTTTCAAATAAAAAACAAGCAGCAAAACCGTTTGCATTTATATTTCGATTGAAAAAAATTGCACGAATTTTTTATTTTATATATATATGTATGGTTTTCCAATTTTTGTGTTGAATGAAATTATCTTTTTTATTGTTTATCAAATAGAACATAACTGATGAAATATTTTTTTTGAAATTTCTAAAAGGAAATTTTGTATATCATTTTTTTTTCAATTGTTTTTCATAAATGAAAAAAAAAGAAACTAATAAAAGTAGTACCAAGTAAAAAAAATTCTTTATAAACAAACAAACAATTTTCTAATTGAAATGAAAAATATAAAAACAAATTCTTTTTATTCTGAATTATTTGACTTAAGTTTTTCGTTGACTTGAAAAAAAGAACATACAGCATAACTGATAAAATTTCTTATCAATGTTTTCACAATACATCAATTTTGAAAATTTTGAAAAATAAAAATATTTTTTGAAACATTTGAAAATTTTGAAAATTCAAAACTATTGAAATGAAAAAAAATATAAGTATTGATTAATAATTCAATAAAATTATTAACAATAATAAAATGTTCAATTATAAAATTATTATAATTAATGTAATACGCACACATTAATTATTTTCACTAATTCAATTCACTGAATTTAACAATGTACGGCCAACATATGTCCAATTCCGCTGGCTCATTGTTGATATTTTTTGTTCCCATTTTTTGGACGCGTCGCGCAACAAATAATAGTTTTATAGGGGTCGAAATGTTCGTGAGTGTTTTATTTAGGTCCTCCTAAAGCCGGTTTTTTTATTTTTTTATCTAAAGTGTTAAAATAGTGATCAAAGTTAGAGGTGTCATTTCTGTCATATTTGACATTTTCAAAAAACAAGTTTTTTACTGAAAATCGATAAAACCGGCTTAGGAGGGCCTTCGTTCTCATATTTTATGCATGTGTGCAAAATTTCAGATGATTTGGTCTAGTAGATTTCGAGATTTTTGGGAACAACTATTTTCACTACTATTTCACCTTATGATACGAAAGGGCCGTCGTCTTATCAACCCTTAATAAAATCTCGCGTCAAACAAGTCAACGCCGCTTTTATTTTTAACGCGTTAATGTGTAACGTTTGTTCGTCCTGGGACCACCAGCTGTGTGTGTGGTGCGAGTTCCAAGAAGCACCCCAACCGGTGCGTGACGCGTCAGAAAAAATCTCCCGAGCATATTTTCCCGTGCAAATTCGATTCGCTTGATTAACATCGGTTAAAATCCTCAACACCATCGAAAATCGGAATCTAAATCGCGAGGTACTACCATTCGTGTCGAATAGATATCGTTAGCCGCCGATAACGCCAAATACCTTCTCGAAACTCTTTGTGTACAATAACCCGTACCGAACAGCCGGAAAAACCGAAACAAGTAAGCCAACGATACTCGGGAACTCTTTTATAGAACAATGTTTTTTCCTGGTAAAATTTGAGATCAAGTCGAGGAGTTTAGTTCTGCGTACATCCGGAATTGATAATGTCTGGCGTTCGAAATCGAACATAACACCGATTTTTTTAAATTAATAACAAAGCCTAATGAAGTGAATAAGTTAACGTGAGCCTGAATTTTTGCATGACATTGATTCGTCGTCGGGCTCAAGATAAAAAATTCGTCGACATAAATGACAGAAGTTAATCCATTTTTCCGCAGAAAAGTGGTTACCGGTCTCATAATTTTCGTGAAAATATATGGGGCCGTTGACAGACCGAATGGTAAGGCCACAAACTCGTAAACGACATTATTCCTTACGAAACGTAAAAACCGTCTAAAATCTGGGTGTATTAAAACCAACAAATAGGCGTCTTTAATGTCGATAGACACTATCTAGTAATCTAATAACATTAGACGAACTACCGTCTTCCAGTCTTCCAACTTCAAATGCGGAGGCGTTATGATTCGGTTTAAATCTTTTAAGTTAAAAATAAACCCGACTCCACCCGAAGGTTTTTTGACGATAAAATAGTTTGACAAAAATTGATCGGCGGTTGGTTTTACTTTAACAATGGCCTCTTTGTTTAAAAGTAGAAGTATTTCATCATCGCAACGTATCGACGCGACATCTGACAAATGCGGTTCTTAGAGATTCGGTCTCAACGGTGGAATTGTGGCAAACGGTATTTTGTAGCCCGACACGGCTTCAAGACGACAGGGTCAGAGGTAATTTGGTTCCATTAGTCATGGAAAAATGATAACAGTCCCGCCGATCTTACCGCGTGTGTGCGTGAGCGAGACGCGGACATGTTGAGACGATTTGCCGTTCTGCTTCGCAGGGGCTCTCCGATTTCCCTAATTCTGTAAACGCTCGGTCAATCTATTCGTTGTGAGTTATCAAACTAGATGTAATTATCTGGAGGTTTACCAAGTTTCACGTCAAAAAGTTGAAATTTAATAAAATGGCGGTTATTTTAGATTTTTTAATTTTCAAATTTTTCATCTTCACTTTTTACATGCAACCGCATGAAAAAAACATTAAGTCATAATCAATATTATTTAAAGAAATCGGAACGGAAACAATGTTATTTATTTGTAAAAAAAAATATTAATGAACACCGATTTTTTTTGGCTAGAAAAAGTAAATGTCCCTTTAAGAATTTGGAAAATAATTTAATGCCTTTATTACACTTCACACAATTATGCTCTGCTCTCCGAGAGTAGAGCCTCTCGCCCGAGGGCGAAGCCCGAAGGAGAGAAGACGGCCAAACGCCAGCTAAACCGATACCAAAAAGTACGTGTCCAAGTAACAGTTTGCAAGTTCGTTATTGTCGTCGTGATTGTGCGCGTGATTGCTCTTAGACTTTGTGAGGTAAGTTTGATATGCAGTTCAAATTTCAAAACAATTGGAATTTTTTCAAGCATGGAACGATTACTCAAATGTGATTGTAACAACATGATTTTGTGAATAGTTCTTCAAATATACTACCTACCAAGAAGTTGGGAAGTGTGACATCTTTAAAACGTCCCGGGAAGTTCCAAAGAGTTCTAAGAAGTTATCAGAAATTCGATGGAGTTCCAAAGAGTTCTCGGAAGTTGAACTCTTCGGATGTTGAGTCCACTGAATTTTTGTGTAAAAATTAAATGAAACCAATATGATCAATAAAAATATTCAAATGAACTAATTATTCGCATTACTTGAACCTAAATTCTATTACTTAAAAAATATATTTTAATTAATTAGAAAATGTTACTTTTTTAATTTTTCATATTAAAAAACAATTTATACATATCGTACAGTTATATATACTCCGCACAACAACTAGCGCCCCCTTTGAAATTTTGTCAATTTTTAAACTGTCATAACATTGACAATTGTCAATAAAAAAAAAAGTTTTTTTCTAAATTGAAGCACTGAATGAAAGCTTCATTGTGACAAAATAACTAATTTTTTTTGTTGGAAATAGTCAAAGTTTTGACAGTTCAAAAAATTAGAGAATTTCAAGGGGGGGCGCTAATTGTTGTGCGGAGTGTATATCGACGTCTCTTATGAAAAACATGGCACTTCAAATTGTCGTTGAAAAACATGCCAGTTCAGGTTCTTCGTGAAGAGTATGCTATTTCAAATTTTTTATGCAAATTGTGCCAGTTCAAAATTATATCTGAATAACATGCCAGTTCATTTCACAGATTTACTTTTTCTAGTTCATCTAAAAGTCTACAATCGATTTTGTATCAACTTTCAATTAAACAATATCAATGCTCTAACAAATTAACAGTATGTTGATACATAGTCCGCAAAAAAAAATAGCATCCTCCCCTCGGCTAAAATTCATGTTTGCTTTTGCCACGATTTTTAGTTCGTAAGAATACAAAATTAAAAAAGCTGATGTTTTGATCTTTCATTTAAAAAACAATTAATCATTTTCCATGAATCTATATTCTGAGATTTGGGTTATTTCCATTAAATTCTTTTGAAAATCGTTGACCTGAGGTAGATACAAAAAAGATAAAAAAAACTGTTTCGTTTAACAAGTGCATCGATGATTTGAAAACTGAATTATATGTTTTAAATGGTTTTTTCATGATTTCTTTTTTAAATTATAACGAAATATTATCCATACAAAATTTAATCAATTATAAACTTTCACAGAAGAAGTACATAATGTAACATCGCAGACATCGCCGCTACAAAAAAACCTGTTGTAGTGATCGATCTTAATCAATCGTCACTCAGGGTGCAGACACCTTCTTCGAAGAACGTTATAGTTTTAAGCGACGACGACAAGAAGGTGATAAACCTGTTGACAAGACACATCAATCGTTGGATCGTCATCGCATCAACATAAGCAGTTTATGCAGAGCTTGAAGACACCGCCCAAGATTCTAGTCAAGTTCTTGATTGCCACACAAAAAAGATGAACAGGAAGTGATGGTCTCGAAGAAGCCACTGGAGATGGCAAAAATTATTTTGATGGGATGCTGAAACGCGTGTCTGCGATCAGAGAAACCTCCTCAGTTGCCGACGGTCAGACTGAAATTACTACTTTCTCCAGGGAAAGCACAAAGGCTCAAAATAATCAACAGATGACCTGTGTCAACATCCTGCTATCAACTCTGTCTCGGTTCAACAAAGCTCTTTTTTTAACGCTAATAATAACACTGCTGCACACTGGAATCTCATGCAGGTATAATAGAATTCCAAAAATTTAAAATGTTTGAGTTGTATGGACTTGGAATTTCACTTTACATTGAATACGAATTTGAATTTAAAATATTTTTAGAGAAATTGTATTTCATTCAACACACAAACCAAATACAGAGATGAAACCAAAACAAATAGAATGTCAACACTTGATCACAACTGCCAAGCATTTTTGCCAACTGGGTTAAAGCTGGGTCAATCAGAACGATACGTTGACAATGAAAGACGCTCAGAGAAATGTAACAGGACAGAACGATACAGATGTCAATGCGGAAACTCTTAACGACATTGTGTTAACACTTCGTCGCCTTATTCTTTAAGTTCCTCATTGATTAATGGAATTTTGGAGTCTCAAATCCGGTTTATTATAATGGCACCCCTGCAGCAATGGTCTCAATCTCGAAAAACAATCTGTTAAAGTGTGAAGATGATATACATTTGTTTGACATGATGTTCAATTCAGCACCAATCATGAAGCAGAATAAGATAACGACTGTTAAAAAGAAGGACGTGGTGATACAAGAAATGTTTATACCTCCCGTCTACTTCTTGTGAAGTTAATTGTTTAAACAAAAAGACAACTCAGCTGTAGATACAGGCTATTTTAAATCAGTATCTAGAATTTAACAATATATTGTTGAAACAACTCATTTAAATACATAATTCATACGGTTTCATTTTATTTATTTTCTGTAGAAACTTTAGTCGACCTGAGATAAGCGTTATTGCGAATTACTTTATGAACTCAGATTCAAAATTCGGTTACGTATTTTCATTTGCTGATTAAACACATTTGCAATAGATTTTGCAGATTAGTAACGGACATGGTTTGAGGAATGTATTCCGCTAAGTGTTGGAGCATGTCATACGTCGGCTGTCATTTATTAGAGGACTCTGTCATCCTTGGCTTTTCATCGCAGAATCTGCTGCTCGAGAAGTGATTGCATGAAATTGCTATCACTGATATGCCCAGCATTGAATCAGGAGATTTCGTGTTTTTGAATTGAAGTTCCATGTTCTTACTTTGAAACTTTGTTCTTGCTTGTCAACAAATGGTATGAGTAAAAGATAATTCGTAATAATTTCGCGTTTCTTTACATTTCAACCATTTTGCTTTTCAATTTTTTCTAACACGCATTTTTATTATTGCTTTTTCAAATAACATTGCAATATATATTTTTCCAGGTATCACCCAATGAGTTTTCTAAACAATCTACGCTATGAAACATACATATAATACATACATGTATCAAGTCTTTAGCAACACATGTCTACGCCCCAACACCACTTGATCATTAACAACCGTACATGATAACGTCCCAACACAAAGCAGGCCTACTTATGAATGTCCAGCTACTTTTGATATCGCAGCACATGAGACAGCAACAGCACTTCACGAACCTGTTGTCGTAGCTGCACAAGACACAACATCACCATTATTTGCTGAACAACTCGATTTGAGAGAGCCTGCGCAAAAACTAATGCACAGCCGATGCAGAGTCATAATAGTCTCCATAACTAGATTTTTCGACTTCGACTACAGAAAATCTAACAGGTTGGTTTTCACTTTATAAAAGATTGGAAGTATGACATGAAATAATATCTAAAAGTGTTGACGTTATATTTAATATTTGTTTATTTTTGCAGGGCTTCTATTTCATTGAATTACTTACTCGTGAAATGGTATTATATGCTAGCATTTAAACACACGCTTTACGAATTATATAAACTTTGTTGTACAAAACTTGCACTTCATCAAAGATATCACTGTAAACCTGCTAGCAGAAGATGGTAATATCACGGACCTAAAGAAGGACTTTTTTGGGATGTTAGAGAACTGAACCGAAACTGATAACCATGGACTATAACAATTTTATTCAGAAAAAGTGCACCACGAACTAGTCTAGTTCTTAAAGTTGGCCTTACAAAAATTATTCTTCTTTAATAAGAAAAAAATTAGCTGAAAACTTTCTTTTAGTAGTGTAATAAGCCCTACGAATAAATTTTACTCCGAAAATTTTCCAATCGCTCTCCTTGTTGAACGAATCGACGAAGCTTTGTACAAAGATGGCGCTTAGAATCGTTATGCTCCATCAGATATTTGTCAATGTAAAATGAGCTCAAGTTAACAAGTCTGCGACATAATTGAGGTCCAAGTTAAGATATTCTTGAAAAATTGAAATAAACCTTTAATAAATGTTTTAATAATTTATTTTCAATAAAATAATATTTCCAATAAATAACGAAACTCATTCTAAGATTATTTTTCTAAAAATGTATATCAACAGATGAAAGAAAAGATTTGGCACTTATCAGCAAAATATATTTAACTAATGTTTGATTTTTGTACATGCTCATTGCAAATGAAGCACTGTTATATGACTTTGAATAATAATTACATCCCGCAAACTAATATTCATCTTATATCCAGAAATAGGGAAAGCTTTCTTTATCGATTTAACATGTCTTATCAAAATCATAATGGTAATAAAATTTGTTTAATATTTATTAAAATATATCGCGTACTAACGAACTAGTTAAATAAATCTATTCTTTTGAGGAACGTTCAAGGAATCCTTATGAGCAGTCTCTGTGTGATCTTATGTCTGCATATAGGACACAGAGAGTCATCACATAAACTTTCACAGTCATTGCAAAATGTCAAGTGTCCACACGAAAGCATAACGTAAACAGCTTTGGCTGACTTGCATATAACGCATGTTCCATGTTTTTCGACGTTCGTACTGATTTTTTCAGTTTTTTTCACTGACAAGAATGGAACCTCAAAAGATTCTTCAGGCAATACCTGGAAATCGTCCTCTGGAAGGTGAAAATCACGTGCATCTAAAATTTAAAAATCAATATAGTAAGTTGTTTCGATTAAAAATTGAAAATAAAAAGTAAATATCATTTACCATCAGCCATCTCATGGAATAATTCTTCTTCGTCATTTTCAACATCCGAGTTAGTTAAATCAATTATGTCAATATTGACTTGGTTAGTGTCTAAATCTGTTATCTCTTTATTTGGATTTGTTAAATTTATGACGTCGTCCTCAGAATTACCATGATTTGAACCAATATGCTGTATGATGTCCGTTCTCACTCTGATATTAACAGTTGAATTTGATAGTGTCATCTGTTCTCTGCGTTTATCTTCAATCGTACCAGGAGTTTGGGCTGTCAGAATCGTTTCATCGTTACTTGATGTCATTGCAACTTCATCTGTTGAAGTATATTGGTCGTGTGCATCTACTAATGTTTCTTGGGCTATGTTCGGCTGGAACATCAATTCGCTGATCAATTGGAACTGGCTCGATAATGGTTGGCGAATTGGATAAACAACATTGTCATCTGACATGTCCGCAAAATCTATTGAAATGTCATCGTTTGCAGAATTATTGACATCATCGGTTTCCAATATTCTTGAACTATTCGTCAAATCGTTCATCTCAACATCGATTGCGTTTCCAGCTGTTTGAGACATGTGCGTGTCAATATTTTCATCACGGGCAGTCAGAGGATCATCTGGAATATGCAGCACAACCTCAAGTGGCATTTCGTCATCATTTTCGACAGAACTGTCGGTCACAAATGGACCGCCCTCTGCTGAATTGACATCAACAAAAAGTGTGTTCTCGTTTACATTGTCAGCATCTGTATAAAAGGAATGAATGAAATTATTATATATAAAAAACATCTATTCTTATTTGAATAATCATGCCTGGTTCATGTGGAAAAATTGTTTGTTGTAAAAGTTTAGATAAGTTGAAACAACACTTGTCTGAATATATTTACCATCAATCAAGTCATCTGCGATGGTGTCATCAATGAAAGCAACCTGGGACGCTGACTGTCCTACAATTGCTTGAGCCCTAGACAGAAAAGAACTGACATCGATCAGTCCCTTCTCATGCTGGTCCCAAGTTGTTTTGATTCGACCGTCGATCAAATTTCCTACTCGGGACATGCGTGTAACAACGCCACCTCCTTCCAGTGTCAGAAAGTCTCCATGAGCGCTCTCTTGAAGCTTCACTAATTTGCCTGTAATTAAGTAATAATAGTAAATGTCATGCACAATATATCTGCTATTACAGAATTCGGTACTTATTTTAATAATTTGTTAATTTATCAAAAATAAGAAAAAACTAACCCATGAATTTGACGACTGGTTTGTGCGCTCCTATGACATTCAGGTACTTCTTATGGAGAGACTCCAAAATATTGTTTGTCCTGTCATCCAAGTGATTCACAGAAAATCCTTCCGGTTTTATTTTATTTATCCAGAAGTCCTGAACGTACCTGAAGAGCGGCTGGAATTGACGCTTCAATGGTCCAGGACATTCTTGAACGATGACGTTTAGCCCTTCTTGTATACTATCGGCAGGTAGCAGTGCCAGCATGATTAGTTTTTTTATTGTAAACCATTTCTGATCGTCGGACTCATGACGTTTCAAAATGTTAAGATGTTTTGCCTTTCGTACAATGGCCTGATGAATATAAAATTTTAAAATTAAAAATAAAATAATTGATTTGATTTTGCTTTACATGTTTGTACTGCTAATATTGATAACCTGGCTGAAGTGAAAAAAGCAACCCATTGTTGTCATATCGTCGTAAACCTGCCTCAGTGCCTTATGGATGGCAAACTCGAAGTCAGCCATACCATATTCAGGTTGAAATCCACGAGAAAAGTGGTTCTTGAATAGAGTGAACACAGCTACGTAGGCCGGTGTGGTTTTGCTGGACATTAACGCCCAAGCTAATGGCAGACCCTTTAAAATTGTATTTAAAAAAATTTAGTTAGTAATCAATTTTTGAGATGTTATGAAATAATCTAGTGTTATTTTAAGGTGTTTGTAATGTTTTAGACACGAAAGAAATGTTATCGTTGTTTCTTACCCAATTTTTTGTTATAAAAATAGTCTTCACAAAATTAAAAATGGTATTGATATGTTAAAAAAAGTGAAGATTTATAGTATTACAAAATACAATTTTTTTTAATGAAAATAAAGTTTGAATTACACAACAACTTGAAAAAAATCTTATCAACATATACTCACATGGTCCAAATACTTGGTCATTAATGTAACCAACTGATACACACCACTGATATTTGGTTTTGTTTTGAATGTACCGTCTGCGTACAATTTCTTGCAGTTAGCAAAATTGTTGATGTATTCAGGATTGCCAATGACAATCACTTCTGAACCATCAGAAGCTTTAGCATATTTGATATCGAGAGCACCTGAACTGTAGGACAGCATATCCTGCCATTTGTCATCGACATTGGCGAAATTGTGAAGTTCCTCTAGTGAATGTGGAACAGAAGGTTGAAACAACTTCAGCCACTTGTTCATCGAACTCTCAATCTTTGGAAAAGGTAGTATCTGCGAAGCTCTCCAATGCCTTCAACGAAGTAAACATAACACAATTGATCAATGGAAACATTACAATTGTTTTTCTGTATTATTAAAACATACACAGGTCGTAGTTTTTCGTAAGTTTGTTTCGCCGGTTTTCCTGTTCTTGTACACTCATCTTTCAGAGCCTCTTTGAATGCGTCCACGATCTCTGCATCCGGAATTGTTGCGTGATTATGTTTCTTCGTCTGTGTGAAAGAAGTACCATCAACAAGGTTGGCTTTTGCTTGACAGGATTTTTTGTATTGTAGACAACGGAGATTCCTTAAATTAAAAATATTATCAATATAACAATTCTAAAATGTCATTTTATAAATTACTCCGTTTATTTATTATTCAATTCAGTCAATTGCTTCTATTTCATAGAATTTTATTGATTCATTTATCTACTGTATTTCGGTGCATTATTGTTTACTTACAATGAGCTTATGCATTTCAGATTTTGAAATAGCAATGTTCCGATTTTTGAGCTTATTTAAAAAAGCTGAAGCTTTATTTTATCATTTATAAGTTTGTTTTTACTTTTTATTCAATAAAACAAAATTATTAATTGGAGGGAACAATAAAAACAACATTATTTATATATATGAACTTTTACGTATTTAGTATTACGATAAGAAACAATTTTAACATCAAATCAACTGGTTGATTCGTGCACGATTGTTGCAACTTGCACAATGCAACTTGATTGTTGACCAAGTACGACTGTTAGAATATGACAATAATACATTATTTTTAACAAAATAATAACGACCCCTCAACTCTACTTTATTTTTCTATAATTGTTCAATCAATTTGTAATTTAATAAACAAAACAGTAAACAAACATGTGTTGCAAAACAATGTTCCACGATGTTAATTGTATTTTCAAATGAACCTTATGAAAAGACCATATTAGGAACAAATGAAACAATAAACAGGAAATGTCATGTGACATTTATTTCAAAAACTTTAGGAATTATGAAAATAAGTGACAAAAGAAGATTGATTGAAGATCTGATTAAAGATATCAGGTGGTTTTATACGTACTCTTTGTTTGGTCCGGAATGTGTGTGAATAACGTAGCAATAATCGTAAATATATTTTCGATTCCTCACTTGTGCTATGAGAGGTTTCGTTGTAACGTTCAGTTTGTTTGACAAATTCATTTTGATTAATTATTTGCAACCATATGAGGCACTTAATTGTTGCAAATTGCAAACTACAAAATCTACATTAAGAAAGTCAACAAACACCAACTTCGAATGATCCAAGCCTGAAAATAACTTATGTAAACTAAACAACTTCAGGATACAATTTTAACCGTTGGTACTTTGTGATGTTGTGACAGGGCTGCCAACAAACATTTCATAACCATCTGTTGTCATTAACTTGAAAGGTTCGAACGAACGCAGAAAGTTATGTATATGGAATAAGTGATTGATACTTGCCTTATTGTTAATTAATCTGTGCAAAAACTTTTCTTCTCCGTTAATGAAACCACCAAAAAGCAAATTTTATTAAAAATATAAAAATTACCAAGTGCTTTTACATGCGGAAGACCCTGAAGAAATAAAATTCACCCAGTGCACTTCCTGTTTGTTTCTTGTTATTTGTTTATTTTCTGTTTGTTAGTTCTTTTATTTATTCATTTGTTTAATTGTTTAA
>JAPYZS010001970.1:0-11144 GCA_030522925.1 Trissolcus japonicus
ATATGGAAATGCTGTTCGAATGGCTCGCGCCGCTGCTCGTATGATCGATATTAGGCCGTTGCATAGGGAATCCGAGCGTGATATAGCTACTGGCAATTGCCTGCTGGTGTAATTCCAGACAAGGGAAACAACATCGCGAAATCTTTCTCAGGTTCTCCATTATCGCTTTTGTATCTTCAGATTCCAATTTAAAGATAAATGCTTTTGTATATTGAAAAAATTGCTATATGAAAATAAACTTTTTGACAACGGAAATTAAAAGACCGAATTTTATATGATTCAAATTTATCTCAACAAACGACTTTTCGACTTCTTCGAGTTTAAGTTTTTTTTTTTCTTATTAATCAAATCAACTTTTCGATTTTCATCAATCGATATCGATTAATCAAATTGTATCGCGGAACTTTAAATTAAACGTAAATATACGCTGGGTCGCATTAAGGTATCGATTATTGATGAAGACGCCACAATTCCTTGCCGTTGCAAGAAACTTATCTGCAAAAAGCAAAGCGCCGCGGCGTATACGCGACAGTTGGAAACCCATTACAAGCATTTTTTTCCAAACGAATGGTCGTTAGCGGGAGATTTAGTTTTCTATTGTTCCACCAAAGATCGTTCCAACGATTTAAATGTCCCTTTTTTGGCCTTCCAATGTTAATCAACATTGTTCCTCGACGTATAAATCCAAAAAAGTTCTAACGTCGTTGCGGTTTTGCTTAAAATCTCTCCCAAATCGTAACTTTACTTTTTCAGTCGGTTTTGATTAAAATAGTCCATTACACAAGTAAAAAATAAATTTTTATTTGAAAATATTGAAAAATTATTATGAATTTCTATATTTTGAAAAATATATTATTGTTTGAATCATATTGCAATATAATTAAAATATTTACTTTCATTTTAAACGAATGAAATGAATGTGATTAACAAAAAGTTTTTTGCACTGAAAATGAAACATACGAAGTTCGAAGATGAAAAATCAGAATGGAATTCCAGCGATTTTCTGTACTTTGTCTCAGTGTCGTATTTTTCGTGGTCTAGTGCTTCAGGAAGGGCAAGACCACGATCTCATGTAATCTTATTTGCAATATATTTTCAGGCAAAATTCGCTTAAGCATAGCACAGGCGCCTACCGTGTTAAAAAACATCTTGCAAGTCATACAGCAAAATATACATATATATGTATATATATATATATATCTGTTTTTCAATATTTTCCCGTTTTTCAGTTTTTTTTTATTTCAATCAATACATCAATTTATTTTAAACGAAGCATTTTGCAAATTTTGCAAAAAAGGTTTTATAAAAAATTTTGTTTAATTTGTAAAGAAGGCGAAAAAAATGAAAAACAAGAAAAAAAGTCGCAGTTCGAAGTATAATTTTTCGTACAAAGTGAAATTCTGAAGTAGGGAAAGAAAGTTTGTCGCAAAAGCATTTGTCAAGCGCCATTTGACTTATGACGTAAGTTTTTGGCAACGGGCAATTAAAACTGCGAATCCGTCCCGCGATTCAATACAACGCAGAGGGAGAGTTTTGGAGACGCGCACGTTTTGTGAACGAAACGTCCTTTTGTTCAAACCGCCGCTTCTTACGACAATTTAATTATTGGCTGTAAATCAAAGTAGCAAACGAAATTGCTTATAAATCTTGCCGACAACCAAAAGCTTATCCTTGCATGCTCCAAAATGTATTATTCGAGACAAATTTGCACATCTTGATCCTTTCCTTATTTTGCAAGTACATTGTCATTACAAATTACAAAATGCACAAAATATTGAATCCAAAAAATATAAAGAAACAACATGCGAACAAAATTAAAAAAAAAAAAAAAAAAAAAAATTAACAGTAATTTTAAACTTTGCTTTTTTTGAGCAAACAAGTATTTCATCTTATTGTCAAGTATTAATATCATTCGTTGATTAAAAAATACAGTTTGCAAAAAGAAAAACACTTTTACATTCCTTTTCATTCAAACAGCAAGACGGAAAGTTGGAGTTGAGACCCCCGAGAGTCTCACTCCTTTGTCGAGAATTTTAATTTCGCGAATTAAGTAGCTCGAGTTTTCAACTTTATGATAAGAAAAAAAACTCTTTGCAATGTAAAACGAAATGTTTGCGAACTGCAAGACAATAATTTTTCATAAAAAATGAAAAGAATCTTCAACTGCATTCAAATAATGAACGCGAAACTAAAAAATCTGAAACTAACAAACAAACAAAAATAGATTGAACTCAATCCGAGTTTGAAAAATCTCGAAATTCAAGAAACAATCAAAAGTTAAAATTAATTTTGATTCTGATTGTAGTATCAGTTTATTTTCAAGCAATATTTGAACGTTTAAAATATTGTTTAACATTTTGAAGTTGTGTGTTGATTGTCTTTGAGAACGCGAATTAATTGTACCGTCATGCCGGACACCTTGGAGGTCTGATTGTTTTAATGAAATAAAGTTAACGGGTGCGCTTTAATTTATGCTCAGAAGTAAAAGAAGACCCTGGGCGGAGAAGTTGCCAAGGGTCTGGCAAAGTCGAGAGAGTCTGCGGAGGGTGTCTCTCCCAAGACGCCGCAATTCGGAGCATCGATTCCCGTCTGTTTCCTCTTGCTTTCTTCGGTGCTTCTTTTGGGCTGGCTAATGGAAAAAATATGTACCAATGTAAAATTAATTCCTTGATGAGATACCCGTGTTGTGTGACGTGCCGCAGCCCGGCGTGCGACGATTAGATTTCGAACAATCGATCGTCATTTGTTTGACTATCGTCGACATCCAGTTACTTTCTAATGCTGTGTCCAATTTATAGAATTCCGATAAAGTCCGAGCTAACTCGTCTGACATCACACGAAAAAAAAGTCGACAAGAGTTTACGAAAATGAATAGAAACGTTTTTGTTACTAAAGTGGAAAAACACAATTTTAACCTTGTTATAGCAAAATATTGATTGTTATAGAAGTGAACAAATTTTCAATAATTTTTTACTCATAAGCTATTCACTTTTAAAGTTGACCACTTTAGAAAATATAGATTGTTTACAACACGACATGAATAAGGTACATGTGGTTCTAAGGAATTGAATACGCGTTTCAAAAAATGGCCGACATGAAAAAGATATTTTACTTTTACTCTGTCACTACCACAAAAACGCCATGTGTAAGAGTGAGATAGCATGTGTACTACGCAATTCAAGAAATTATCACTGCTAAAAAAAAATGCCAATATTTTAATCAAATAATAAAAAAAACTTGAATCTGACTCTCAACACTTACTATCAAATTGACGCTAATTAAACGTGATTCTGAATTATTTTCATATTTAGTCGCTAACTTGACTGCTATGACAACTTTAAAATTGATCAGATAAACAAATTCATTTGATGTCTTGATTTATGATATGATTTCAATAAAATATTTTAAAGTTTTTTTTTTGTATTACTTCTTTATTTTTATTTATCTATTTTTTTTACAATAAACCTGATAAACCTTTCAACGGACTTTTATAGATTTTTTTAAACTATATACACATTCGAAAAGGTTCAATTTTGAGTAAACTCGGGTACATTAAAAAAAGTATCCTTGAAAATTCGAAATTGCATTTGAAATCCCTGCTGACGGCAAAGTACTCGTTACAAAGTCCCTTCGTTATTGTCGTCTTAAGTTTCGTAGCTTGACGTTAGGTTCATGAAGTGTTCTTGAGTAAATCCTCCTCAACGCCCGCGATCGACTATTACGTGCGGCAAAAGCCCGAACTCTGCATGTTTGAAGCTTTTTCTCTGTGCGCAAAATCAGTCGCAAAAGTTTTCGCTTTGCTTAAACAGTAGGCCTGGCAATATGTTTTCATGACTTGAGGCGTGTCTTAGAAGAAATCTCACAAGTCGCCAGACGAAACCAAGATTCGTCTGACGCAAAAGAACATAAAATTCTTCCTCATTTTGAGGTTACAATTTTCGCGCCAAAAGTTGATTTCCATTCAACCTCAGATGTTGCTATCAACTTTCGTGTTTTATTTATCTATTTTTCTCTTTTTCAAATCAAAACGTTGCATTTTTCAAAGATACTGTCTGTTTTGTTGTTTTGAATTTATGACCAAAAGTACGAGACAAAAAAATTTGTCACAAGAAGAAACAAATTGACTGGAAGATAAATTTTCGTTACTGCTCTCGTTGAAATTTTACAACTGAAATCTACTTCAAGTGGCGCTGCCTGCCAATTGTAGGATCCCCAAAATCTTCAAGTGCTTCGGTACAAGAAAAGGGCCGGTACGTCGTTCGTGTTTTTCAGCAGTCTCTTTTTCGCTGCTAAGACGCGGCTAAACCTTTCCACCAGAATGACATAACTTTTGCGAGAACCACGTGGTGCAAGAGGGGAAGAAACGCATATTCGATATAGTGTGTAAAATGTTTATGACTTCTTGATAAAAGTTTGATCGAATTTTGAGGTTATGGTCCTATTTTGTTTACGACTTTATTAGCATGCCCGACACATTTTATTACATCATTTTTCAACTTTTCAAATTGAGTTTAAGATTGTTTAAGATTTGCGGTAAATGGTATTGCAACGGTGTCCAGGAGTACTGCTTTCTATCGGATATCATTTTTAGTTTTAAATTCAACACCACCAAATTACATTTTTTTATAATTAAGATTAAAAACACGTTTTTTTTATCAAAGGATTTTTTTGAACTAATTTAAAATGAGGCGAGGAATAAAAAGGAAACAAATTTTGAAATAACACAAAACTTTGCTAGTTTTATTTGCTGAGTTTATTTATGAAATATTGTGCTCGTGGAACAGATTATTAGATGAAACATTAAGCCCAAAGACAAAAGTTTATCCGCGCGGTGGTTCTTGGTATAACTCGACGTTAACTAAAGTTATCCTGTTGTTCAAGATAATCGGAAGGAAGTAATTCGCGAAAGTTTACCGGGGCGGGGTCACGCGAGGGTACCTTTATTTTCAGAATCTGTTTCCTTGCAGTTAACAAAACATGCGTGATGTGTACGAAAATCAATTGATAACACTTTAAATTTTATCATCTCAATATTAATTTCTTTTACTTCATTGAAATATTGAAATATCGAATCAATATTTCAAATTTAAACAAAAATGAAATTGGAAAACAAATGCAATAAAAAATTATTAAATTTTGCAAAAATCGCTTAAACATTGCGTTTACGGAATTAAAATTTAAAACACATTCTACAGTGCAGTTTTTGTGAAAAAAATATGTAGGAAGGAGGAAAAGGGGAAGGATTTTAAAATTACAACTAAACTGGATTCAGTGAATCGATAAACCAGTCACGTATTTGGACCGGGGTCCCTTAATGTGTATTATAATAAGGTGTCGTGTATCTCTTACTATTCAGATGAAACTGCCGCATGATATATGGTTTGTCAATAAAGCCAAATAAGAACAAGACAAAACAAATGGCACGGACGTAAATTTTATTTTATACCTCGGTTGTAAATTTATCCGATTTCTATTGTTGTAAAATGTAGGGAGCGAAGGCGAGTAATACTAAACAAATATTCAGACATGGATAATCATTAATGATTATAAAACTAAAATTGAAAAGAAGTCATATTTTTATACAATGTTTGATCACTCATAATATATTTCCATATTCATTTTTTACATCTTGATATATATTTCAGTATTTACTTTTCAATAAATTTTATTTATATGCATTTTTGGATATCATTTCAGATATTTTTCTAAATTTCAATTTTTTACATTTATAAATTCGATAGAATCAAAAATAAATATTTTTTCGGACTTTTCCGATTGGCCTATTTTCGTGTAGAAAAAAAAACGATTCACCTCATTGCAAAGATTTCAGCTCATCAAAGGAAGCGAACCGATTGAAACGAGCAAAAAAAAGAAGACGAACGGATACGGGAGATTGAAAAGGGGCCGATCGGATAACCGCGAAACTGGTTGCGAATTTGTATCTTTTATCAGAGCTGCTTTCAGGCCGAATCAAAGTCTGCTCTCTGCCGAACAAGCTACCTTTGCTGATTGTACGAACCCGATGATTCGCGCAATAGTTTGGTAATTGTTAAAATGGGATCCGGCGTGACCGCGCTAAAATCGACGGTAGAATTGAAAGGTGATTTATGGGGAGCGAAAACACGTCCAGAAAAGTCGATATAAATTACTATTAGCCCAGACGCTTTGAATTGGCGAGGGGTGAACCGCCCGATTAGGGACACTTATACCTGTTTTTCCGGGCTATTCATATGTTTGTCTTGATTTATAAAAACGGTCCAATTCAAATCCAAATTGACGATCATGTCCATCAAAATTGGAGAAATCACTTAAGCAAAGTGTTTCATATTCATTCAATCTTTTTTTCACTTTCAATTAAAAAATTCATTCGAATTAGTTGTATCAAATTGAATTATTTAATAATTTAATGACGCATTTAAAATTAAATTTTGTATTAAAACAATTAAATTAATAAGTACTTTTTATTATAAATTTTGGAATAAATTTCTTTTTTAATTTTGTAACATATTTTGTTTGTTAATATCTATTTTATTTAAAATAAAATTGAAGAAGGTTCTGGAGATAAATATATGGGAGTTTACAAAAAAATATTAATACAGATTTACAAAACATTTGTAGGACTGAAAAAAAGGGTAATGAAAACACGTGCAGTTCACAAAAAAGGGTAGAAAAAAAGTGGCGTGGATGTGCCGGCACGCGAGAATTGTGTATTTTGACAAGCCGCGGCTACCGGATGTCTCTTCTCTTAAGACGTGAGGTGCGACCAGCTGTCTTTGACACGGCATTTCTCTCGCTATGAATTTCCTTTCTAACGCCCGGCGCTGTTCCGTTCAAAGCGCCCGACGTCAGACACCAAACTCCAGCGTGTCCTAGAAAAAGATTTTGGACTTTGATATCGACTGCGAAAATAGACTCAGTCATGCATACCAACCGCACGACTTCCCTTAATTAATCATATTGTCTGCCTTTTTCTGTCCAACGCACACATTTTTCAAACCGAAATAAAAACTTGAATCAAACAGAGATATCCTTTTCCCTTTTCGTAATTTATAAAAACTTCAAGTAAACGTCAAATTCATTCTTTTTACTCGGGCGAGAAATGTTCCATTCCCTTGCCACGTTGAAAAAACGTTTGTTTTTATTGATAAAGCGGCAATAAGTTGTATAAATTGCATAAAAATGGATATAAAATCAAAGTAAATTTACATATATATTGTTGTCCCTGTGGGAAAGTTGCGTGCAAATTAATTAAAAGACTCAAACGTGTAATTGAAAATAATCAACTTACATGCAATTATGCGAACTTGGTCGCTTTGTGAATTACATCAAGCGAATAGTAAATGATAAACCGATTGATGAAGTAATAACTGTGTGATTAAAATGATACTCGAACACGACGCAGTCCATCGAAACTTGTGAATCGCTGATAAAATCCGTCGAGTATGTTACTAGCGAGCTCAACGCAGTCAACATTATTTCGAGTGCTGTTTTCTCCGACGGATTTCGTACTCGGTACTCGTTTTGCGAATTCGCTTGTTATTCGATTTTATCTGAAAAAAATAAAAGAGGAAAGGTATTTCGATGGACAACGAAATAAATAAATTTTAATTTATTTTGAATGAAAATTTTATTTTTTAGAACGTTGTGAGGATCTTTTTCCTGACGTTTTTCGCGTTCACTGATGCGAGTTAGGAGAAACCGCTGGGATGTGGGCTGAACTGGATTCTTGACGTTGTTGAACTTTCGGTTGCTCCTTTTGTCAGGTGCGAAATAATTTGGTCTCGCTCCGCAGTTTCGCTGCATATCACTAGAAGGTCTCTCTGAATAAAAAAAAAAAAAAAAACACCACATTTTCACAATTTTTCAGACTGTTGTATTCAAATGAAAACAGAATCTATAAAAATGTAACAATTTTATCATACCTAATAATTGTTTAAATATCTGATGATTCAAATTTTTTTTAATTTTTATCTCCGTTGAAAATCGAAATACGTTTTCACAATTTTGACACTTCACTGTGAACGAAATTATTCTTTTTAAAGATAACGTTTTTATGATGAAAATTATTTTGCTCAAATTTAATTCCCAACTGATTTGTTTAATTTCCAATTTTTCGGTTTTAATTTCGTCCAATGGAAATTTCATCGAAAACGTGTAGTTTCTAATCCAATAATGTGCGATGCATTTTTCGCCTGCATATTTCCGTTCGCCGGGTATTGCGCACGCGATTGCAACCAGGCGCTTGCGCCAGCGTCCAAGTTCTAGCGATGCCGAAATTCTTAGCGCCGCGACGCCTGGCATCGGCATTCAGTAGCGCGACGTGCGCCCACTTAAGCGCACCCGCTGCCCCGAGCTGCGACGGTATGCGACCGCGCGACCCCGCACACTAACACGCGAAATTGACGTTGACATGCTCGCAAAACTTCCTCGCCCATCATTTCACATCAATCTCAGACATTGACACTTTTTCCTACCAAAATTTCTCGTAAAATTGTTTCCCGACGAGATAACCGCGAGTTTTAAAATTTGTCCAAAATGATGAAAAAGAGGTAAAAGATTAAGCATAAACAATTGTGATCGAAAGAAAAAGAAATTGAATTCGGAAGTGGGGTTTTTAGTTTGCAAGTTTAGAGGTTTTTAGAAAAAAATTGTTTGTTGATTTTGTTGTTTGTGATGGTTTGTTGTTGAGCGTTTGTTTTTTTGAGTTGGTTGGAGATATTTCGGTTGAAAAGTTCGAGTGATGAGAAGATTGAAACTTTCTTGAACACGAGGCACGAGAAGATAGAACCATGGCTTCTGGTCAGGAATCTCCCAGGTACCTTTCTCTTCTCAAAATCACACCTTTTTTAATTGTTCTAATAGAAATTAAATTTCGAATTAATTTTGTAATAAACTGCAGTAATTTGGGCTAAAATTGTTTTGCCATTGATGTGTATACTCGTTAAACGCCGAAATTTCATGCAAGTTACTCAAGTTTTACAATCTCTCGTTACTACAAAATGTATAATTTCGTGATCCAAAACCTAGTCTTAGTTGCAAAGCAAACAAGTTCATTATAACTTTGCCAAAGTTGCTTGTTAAACGATAATGTTGTGTCAGACAAAATCTTTCAAAGTTGCTCACTTACATGGCACGTTCTCAGAAAAAAACATCCTGAAAACCAGTAAAGTTTTCATTTTTTTGAAAAGTGAAAGTTCACTTTTCTGTCTAACTTGAAAAACAAAATAAATTCTGGAACTTTCATTTTTTCGCAATTTTGTATTTTTTGTATCAAATAATCGAAAACAAAATTTGTTGATTGTGCAACATTGTTTTCATGGAACAAATTTTCATTCATCTTAGTCGGGACTTAGACGTCGGGATGGAAAAGCTTCCTAATAGCGCTTGAGCGAACATTCACGGTTGCCATACTGCCGGCGCATTACTTGCATTCGACCATTGTACTCAAGCCTTGAAAACACTGTCGATACAAAGAAGGATTGAGTTCCCTCGGCTCGTTGTTTGTTTCCATTGATACAATGTTTGACATAAACATTAGTGATGTTTACCATTATGGCACGCTATTTTTTCCCCAACTTTCATTCCATTTCGATAAATCCTACTATTTTTACAAGAGAATTTTTGTATCATGATTTTCCTTTCAAAAGGATTATTTAAAAAAAAGTTGATGCTTTGATGTCTAATATTTATTAAAAATCATAGCTGGATCCGTTTTGTCAACTGGCAATGACAGCAAGAAAATGTCAATAGAATTGAAAAAACATTGCATTCAAAAAAGTTGGTTTGATTAGATTAGGCAGGATGAGTCGAAATGACCACATTGTCGTGTTTCGAAAGTTACATCTTTATGAGAAACCGATAGCTCGCAAAAACTCATCTGCCCGGTGACAAAGCTCAGGGTATTTTTCACGAGCTTGCCAGTGTGTCACGTAATGCCGCCGTAGCGAAATATGGTTTTTCATTACCGATACGAGATATGCGATCGATCTTGTTTTTGCATGTTTTGTGGTGTAGACGAAAAACGGTTGTTATGCCTCGGGGGTTGATTGATGTTATGTTGATCGAGTTTTGAATTATTATTTTTTGTCATGAATTTGATGTTGATTCTATTTTTCATGATGCTATGAAGAAAACGTCACGGTATTTATGATGATAAGTGTTGCTGAATATATTTTCTACATTTTCTATGAAGCAGCCATGATTACATTTTAGAAAGCGGTGTATGTAGTTCCTTCTGGAACTTGATGTGGTTTTAAATTTTTCATTTAAACAAATCGTGTAGATATTATGCACTACCTACAATTATCTCACACATGACAATATAACACATTTTTTAATCTCTCACGTCATACACACACATAGCTTTGCTAAGTTATACATTAAAAGATAAAAATTTTTATTAATTTTATTTTTTTATTTGTTCAATTTATTATAGTTTTATGTAAAATAAATACAATTAACCGTAACCAAAATTTATATTGTGTAAAACAGTTAAAGAAAATCTTGAACATTTGTTACTGATCAAAATCGGTAATTTCTACAATGAGGCCTTAGTAGTATTTTACATATCGAGGCAATCTTCGTAACCGAACAACCTAACCATATGTAAATCTAACCATAATTTATTACTACAATAAGGCATGATTACTATCCATTAATGATTACGTTTCGCATTGTCATTGATGACTTGAATTGGCTACTATGTAACTGTATTTGGGCCTCTGCTTCGCCGACAATTATTGACCATGCCAATTCTTACATTTGTATTAATTGTTCGAAATATTACAACTCGACTTTGAATATTCTAATGAAAATATACAATAAAAATAAATCTTCTTCATTGGCTAAATGAATCAAAATATATTAAAATACATACCAATCATATAGGAAAATCATTATCCGGAAACTTTTTGTTTTTATGTACAAAGTCATGGTAAATAATAGTTTACATGAATAAACATGGATGAATATGGAAAAAAAACTAAATCAAATTTCAAAATTTCACAAGGGGTTAAAAAATTCATTTGTGTGTGGACGATGAGAAATTCGGATATTTTAAATGAAAGTTAGTAATAAACAATTTATAGATATGAATATACATAAACAATGAAAAAAAGTATGCTTTCAACATATTTAATACTTTA
>JAPYZS010001971.1:0-11757 GCA_030522925.1 Trissolcus japonicus
AGGTATCAATCCTGATGCCATAGTCATGGATGCTTGGTATAGTGGTTTGGATAATTTAAAACATATACGTAATTTAGGTTGGATATGGGTTACTAACCTGAAAATACTATAAGTAAGTAGAACAAAACCTATTTAAAATAATAAAATTTTAAATAGGTTATGATGAACAGAAAATATAGACACTTATCTCGCGAAGAGAGATATGAAATAAAAAGAATGTATGACATAGGCGTCAGTATTCACAAGATAGTGCAGCATCTTACGAGGCCTAAAAGTACTATTAGCATGGAGCTAAAAAGAAATAAGGTAAAAGATAAGTATATGCCTTGTGTTGCTCAAGAACAACATAAAAGAAGGATGCATCAGCAAGAGTTATTAAAAATAGAGAAGCTCCCTATTTTGTTAAATTATATCAAAAATGCTATGATTCACAAGAAATGGTTGCCGGATGCTATAGACGGAAAGTTAAAACTAGACAAAAAGACAGCTTGTTGTATTAGTACAGAAAGTATATATAGATTCGTCTACACTTCTCCAATGGCAGCTAAATTAAAGTTACATAACTATTGACCGTCTAAAAGATATCAAAGGCAAGAAAGGGGGACAAGGCATAAAAGGATCATGATACCACAAAGAATCTCAATACATCAGCGTGATGCAATAGCAATGCAATGCAAAAGGTAGAAATAGGGCATTTTGAGGCAGATATTACATTTCATAAAGGTAATCAAAGTATGAATATCGGTGTACTGGTCGATAAAAAGAGTCCAAAAATTATTTTAGTGCTGAATAACTACAAGAGAGCTAAAACAGTTACCACTGAGTTTTTAAAAAAGATTAAAACTCTGCCAAGTAGTGTTAGCAAGACTATGACTATGGATAATGGCAAAGAGTTTGTAGGGCATCTTGCATATAGACTATTTGGTTTTCAAACTTTCTTTTGTGATCCATACCGCCCTAGACAACAAGCACTAGTGGAGAAAATGAATTCTATGATTCATAGAATTTGACCTAAAAATACAGATATTACAACCGTTACACAAAAAAGTCTTGACCATGTTGCGGAGAGTGTAAATAACATGCCAAGAAAAATTTTTGGTTATAAAACCCCTAATGAAATTTGGGCAGAAAATTTATAAGTTTTTTCTACTTAGTCCTTGAATTTTTACCTCCATATGGACCTCCTTGATTGTTGTTGTAATATATTAGATATTAACCCTAGAAGATTAGCCACTGCTTTTCATTCTCTATATCAGTAGGTCCATACCATTAGTCCACTATACCGGCACAATACGAAACAATACAAAAATGTGATGCAACAGCTTTCTGCACCCGTGTTGTTCGATAAATCAAAGGAGGATTTTTTTATGTATAAAAAACAAAAATTACAAAGTACTATACCTAGTATAAAAATCGAAAATGTTGTATTAACACAAGACTTCACGACATATCCTAAGCAGCAATTATCATATAAATCAGGCTCACTATTTACTGCTATAGCATTAGGATATTTATCAGATGCACCACAAGAATACATGCAAAGAATTTTAGTACTCTTCGGTGGCAAATATGATAAGCTTATCAATGGTCACGCAAAAGATTTGAAACAATTTATACGTTATTATAACGATAATTTAGAGATGATAGAAAATATGATTGCTAAGAATGTTTATCAGTACATCATTAATCATAGCGAATATTTTTCACAATTTGTTAAGCCAAGCTCCGAAATGCCTCTAGATCTTAATCAATACATCGCTAAATTATCTAATCCTCTTACTAACACACTGACTAAATTGGATTTACTACGTTCCAGTAATATTATACTGATTGCAATGAGTAACATGTTGGAGTATATAATTTACTACCAAGACGATAATAAATCCCATCACTTCCGCAAATTTACTCCAAGTGCTGTTAGTGACAGAATAATGCATGTGTACTATAACAGTGACAATAAAAATTATGGTATATACCAATCTAGCAATCCGCAACATGAGCATGATAGCATTTTAACACCTAGTTTGTTAGATACATCAGAACGATCTAATCATTCACTGATTGAATCATTTATGTTTGTATATTTTGGTGCTGTCAGATGGAATCAATCATTGCTTGAGCAAAGAATTGAAACATTTTTCCGTATATCGGGCGTGAAGGTAAGTGATGATGACAAAGCACACATTATCGATGTTATAAAACAGTACCGGATAGATCAAGATGATGCAGGTAATATTATATTATATCCTTTTAGTGGAATTTTGCAAGATTTGATGATTAGAGTCTATAGTAATATTTTAGGACAAACAAGAGAAGATTCTTTGCAGCAGCAAATGTTAATACTTTCTCAGAGATTTAGGGTTAAAATTACTATACAGTATCACGATAATCATGGTACAACAGAAGCGTTTGGGGCAGATAATCAAATACCCATAATGTTGGTCAAGTTTCATGATAGGTATGCTCCCGGTACAACAATGTTCAAACACACAAGATTTACCGCTGCTATAAAAAATAATGATTTCGAAAATATGCTAAGTCGTTTCAAGCACAATCTGAATATACGAACGACATCTACAAAGACCAATAATTCACAAAATCTATTATTAGAGTATCTAAAAAAAGTAAAGAGCAATGATGAAATAGATGAACAAGAAATCAGGAATAAAATAAAGACGACACCGGATTGCCTTAATAGTCCTGATAGTGAAAATAATGTACCATTAAATTATATAATATCACACAACTTAGTGCTATCTGAAAGAATACTAAAGCGTATAGCAAAACTTACAGATAGGGAGAGTCTTTTATTACAGAATGTACACGGCCAGAGTGTGTTGCGCCACACTCTCACCGCTCCTTTGCCTATAAGTGTGTTAAAGATAATAAACTCAAAATTAACTCATCAGGACTATATAGGAGCGCACTTAAAAGTAACTGTTGATATGGGTCTAGAGAAATACAACATAGCTGGGACATTATGGCATAGGTTAGCATATTATAATATAGATAAAGATGAAGATAAGGAATTAATGTCAGAACTCATACCTGAGTGTATGTACATTGAAAAGTCTCGCATATTATCGTTTACCCTACTAAAGGATTCACTTCAGAACACATTACTACATTATGCAGTCAGGCTAAATAATTACCCTCTGATACAAATTTTATTAACACATTTTGGTTACGATATTACGTTAAAAAACTCTGCGGGTCAAACTAGCCTTGATCTTGCTTCTGATCCTTATTTATTACGGTATCTTGGCAAGGACCTCGTACATAGAGCATTAGAAAGACAAATATTAAAGAATTTCATTACTATACCAAATACTAACATGCACGTCCATGAGTTTCTTAAAAACAAGAAACAACAGATTATCAATACACCCCAAATATTAAATGAGTTAATATGTAAGCATGGTTACAATGTTTGGTATGCTTTAGCCTCATTACCTCATGATCAAGCATATGATGCACAACAACTTCAAATCATCTATAATGCACTGTATTTGGAGATAGTAGATCTTAATTATCTAATCACTCTCGATGGATACACTGCACTATATCCTGCAATGTTATTCTGTAATATAGAATTTCTTCAATTTTGGATACAAAACAAATTTAGTATAACACGTGTAGATTTTTTTGGAGAAGTGCCGTTATATTACCTTGTTGCAAGTGCAGAATCTGACGAACACAAAGCAAAAGTATGGAACCAGCTTTTACCAAAAATGCATCAAGAAACCGATGATTTAATGAAATTAACACAATTAAAAAATTACATCGGAACTGATATGATCATGTATTCCATCAATCATTTAGATGCAATGGCTCTCAAAAAGATACTAAGCATGGTAGACAAATATGATTTTACGACTAAAGATTATTTAGATAATAATGTATATGATTATCTAATCCTACATAATGAGCGACCAATATACAGCAAAAAATCTGAAGATACAAAATCGTTAATATATCAAATAAAATATGATGCTATACTAAAGATTCTCAAAGAGCATTTAGTTCATCCTACAACAATGTATACACTGCTGAATCATAAGAATACTTATGGTTTGACTACAATACATAGAGCGTTCATGCGTTATGATAGTAAGTTTCTAGATTTCATATTGACAAGTTTTCCTAATAGGAAGGTGATTGACTGGTTTATACAAGATAACGACGGAAACAATATTATGCATATGATGGCAGAGGAATATGTAAATTCTATAACTTCACTAGACACCTTTGATCTCCATGATAAGCATGAATACAATGCACTAAATAATATAATGGAATTACTGTTTAATAAGCATGCTATAGACAGTAAGACATTAATTGATATATCTAATATGTATAATGCTGAATTAAAGCAACCGAAAGATTTATTTAGGACACTTGATTCAGATTTTATGTTGAATTTAATACAAGCTGTTCAAGAGTATCGCTTAAATATAAAAAATAACGCAGATAAGGATATTCGAGATTCACTAAAAAGTGAAATAAATGGGCTTCTGTATTTTATGACATACTTTTATATGGAGCAACCTTATATTGAGATGATGGCACCTAATATTTCTCTTTTATTTAAGATAATAAGTAATCAGTATGTCAATGTCGATATCCGCACTGAAATAGTTACATTACTAGCATCACTACCAAAAGAGAGTTTTCATACACTATCGCAAGTGCATGATGAGTTGGGACGAAAATTAGTTCATATATTAATTCGTGATATTCCATCTTTAAATTTTCAATTTTTAGTAAAACATCATTTTATACCAGAGGATATCACGCAAACCAACACAGTGCCAACAAATTATGTTCCATATGAGCTAACTTTACTAGATTATATAATGTTAGTGAGGCCAGAGAAGATCAAAGAATTCTGTAATGAATTCAAAGCACAAGATTTAAAAATCAATTTTCAAGAACATTATAACATGTATATTAATTTAGTGACGACAATACCGGCACTACTAATAAATAACGTAGTATACACTGGAAAGTATAACTTAGATAAACAGTATAATGAATTTGAGATACTATATAAAGAATATGAGACATCAATAAGATGTCTTATTGAGGAATTCAAAGATTATGGAGTCAGTCCATTGACTTTGGAACAAGGCATGCGGGAATTCTATAAAATTGAACCAGGAAGCAATAAATATAATAATATACATGATGTTCAAACACATTATGTGGCAAAAGCAACAGAGCGTAATCTTGAGAGCGAGGTATCCTATTATCAAAAAAATATTAAGAGGGGGGTATTCGATAAGAATAAACCATTAGCAATATCATATATGACAACAAATCATGCAATGACAATAGTAATATACACTACAAATGGTAGTCAATATCAATTATGTTACCAGGATTCTAACGGTGATTCAATACCAACAGACATCAAGAAAATATTAGATCGTATTATTCATGACGATCATGAGATATATAATGTTAATATAAAACAACAAATATTTTTAGACTGTGGCTTGTGGTCGATTGCGAATGGATATGTGCTTGGTACGATGATTCATCATTATTTAGGCGCTAATGATAATCATCAAAGTATTGAAATTCTTTTTCATAATATTCAGAAAAATCTCAAATTGCAGGCAGCAGAGCAAATGACTAGGCTATATGCTATATATCATGCGATGCAAGCACATGTAGAGGTATTAGACTCGACTATATATGATCCATTCATGCTCACTGAATATGATATAAACTCCTTAATATCCTATAAATATTTAAAGATGTTTGCTAATGACTGGACAAACATGGAAAAATGTGTATTGATCATATACAATGATATTAGTATGCTCCCAAGTGCACTCATTAGACTAGAAAATGTTATTCATGAGTACAAATATGATATACAACCTGATGATGATGTACCAAATTTCAAAGCCGCATTTATTCTGAATCAAGGTGGTTTACACTGGACTACACTGGTAGTATCTTATTATAAAAGTCAGTATTGGACAATTTTTACTGATCCGTTTGGCAATATGATGCCAATCTACCTACGCAAATTATTAGATATTAGTACGAATACTATAGTTCAGGTGCCATTATTGCAGCAAGATATAAAAGACAGTGGTGTATGGGCAATTGAGAGTGCTAAACAGATTAATGAGTTTTTTGAGTCCAAGCCAATACCAAGTCAGATCGAATCATCATTGATTAGTAATCAATTCATAGTAGCAACGTCCCAGATACAAGAAAATATTAATTATATAAGAAAAAGGAAGCAAAAACAGAATATAAAGGACGAGGTTAAATATGTTCTTAGCACACAGGAACTGCGTACATTAGAGACTGAAGAACAGAATATCGGATTAGCACCTTTTTGTTTTACGAATACGCCGGCTCAACGTAAGAAGCGTCAAATATGTGAAGAAAATAACAACAAATCACAAGAAAAAAAATATAACTTCTTTGATCATAACGTATCAGCAGAGTATAAAATGTTTTCCAAGTCATTTCTTGATATTGCATATTTTTATACATTACACAACCAAGAAACTAGTACCCAAGAAACTAGTGCCCGTACAGTACCAACAATACTACAATATATTCGAAATATTGGTGATCTAATTAATACACGACAGGATAATCTGAGTCCGCGTGAAGAACAAATAATAAAGCAATATTACGCGACGGCTCAAGGATTTATGCAGGACTATCCACAAGATCAATTATTATCTGTAATGCAGTTTGAAGCGATAACCAAGGAACCAGTATTATTAGACAATGGGCAGTGTTCATTGATAATATACTATGAACAAGATCGCTATACAATATATAGCCAATATTATAACTATCGCATCGCCCTTTCTACAAAGGATGATGTACAATTTGCGAACCTTGAGAAATTTATAAATGCATTCTTTCTATTTTTTAGTGGTAAAAAAGATTACAAAAGCTTTACCTTATCAAAGAATTTACCGAAAAATATCGATACCAAGATAAGCAATGCACATTGTTGGAACCCAGAGTATGTCGAGCCTGATGTGGAGGCGCTAAAACGCCAACCTATACGTACAATAGAAGGCATATCATTACCAGTGATAAGAAATTTATTTTTCTTGCGTGGTGAAATACCAGCACTACCTACCATAAATCATGACTTTTTTAAAAGTGGTGCTGATAATATTTCTTGGCGACTTGACCAATTACATCATGTTTTATTATCTATCAGTAATCAGGATGAAATAGTAGCTTTAATACATGTTATCAAACAATATAAATTAATGCCAGATCAAAAGTATATACAACAAATCAAAGACCAAGATATGCGGACATTATTAGAGTCATACAAAAGTGCAGTAATCAATTATCTAGGGGTGCATGATATAATCACAGCAGAAATTTTGTCTAAGTTATCATTGGAATTATTTGATTCGTATTGTAACAAATTATTATCTGGTGCGCAAGTAATAAATTTAAACCCTAGTGTATCAAATGTACTAAACACTTTGCATAGTAATATATTAAAAAAATTACCAATGATAACAAAACAGATTGGTATGAATACAATGTTTTTTGTACCAGACATTATTAGGTCGGTTAATACTGGTGATGTACGCCAATTAGAGATCATGAGCCTTATGACGGCAGGTGATATGTCTCTTAATGCATTACGAGATAAATTAGTACAAGTATTGCCTGCTAAATTTTCAACAATCATCAAAGAAGTACCAATAGGTAGCCCTATCTTTAAATATCTAACTGTGTACTCTATTGTTGAGTTACATAAAGCACTACATGAATTATCGCCAAATGATAAGCAATATGGTATTATAAAACATCATTTAGAAGAACAATATGTTACTGCTGGGATGATAATATTGGAAGCATTGGTGCCAGAAATAACGCCATTATGGGGGCTAATATTTGTTGAGCAACTACTGTACTCAGGAGAAGAAATCAATGAAGAAAATGACCTCAATATTCCCCTTTTAGATGTTGTATTAATGAGTTTAGGTTTTAAACAAGATAGCTTAAACACACTTATAGAAGAAAGTAATCTCCTAAAAAGGAATTTCGATAATATCGCTTATTTATCAAACAACAATAAGTATAACTCAATATTGCACTTGATTCGAATGCCTAAAATAAGTGATATGAAGTGGCAAAATATCACTAGAAAACAAATCCCAGATGACATATACCAGCACTTATGGAGTAAACATGATGATAGTAAAGACTGTAACTCACATTTAGTCAATAAGACATGCATAATAGAACACCAAAACTTTAGGCTATTAGAGATCTGTAAACCTGTTTTACCAAGTGGGGCGCCTGGATCAGAATGTAGTCCCCCAATTATGCAACAAGCTTATTATGATGTTTATCCGTTATCCCTTAATGTAACATTAGGTAGTCTTAATAAGATTCCTTACCAACCCAATATGATAAGACAGGCTGGATATCCTGCTAAAATTGTTTGTGATTTATATAATAATTATGAAGAAGTTTTTATCAAAAAAATACAATACAGCAATACAACATGGATACGTGCACCACAGGAGATATTAGCAGAACCAACGTGGTGTAATAATAATGATAATCTGCAATATACTAGTATTTATTTTGATCAAAATCGTAAGGAGAATTTTGCTCAGTCAACAAGTGATGCTTTCATGCAATTAATTTTCGACCCTCGTGAGGGTGGAATGAGAATATCGATTCCTCAGAGCTGGAAACACAACTTTGGATATTATAATACTAAAGTACTCAGAATTCTTTTGGGTAATAAACTATACCCTAAATCATTAAAATTTCCTTATATACCGAACAACAGCACATTGCTTTTAGAAGATATGACTCAAGATGCGAATTCGACGTTTGTAGTTAATGATAGCAAACTGCATTATCAGGTACTGGATAATACAAAGATGAGTACTATTATATGTACAGATGATAGTTTGGTACTAGGAATACCAACTAATATATATGTCGGTAATGTACGTTTTATTTTTAAACATAAAGATTATTTATCATTCAATTTAGAACATTGTTATATAGCTGGTACTTTAATTCTAAGTGCACATACTGTACAAATGCAATATGCATCGGGTTCAAGCGAGAAATCTAGACTTATTTTAAGTAATTCAAATAATATATTTGATATTATGCTACGTGGTGATATTAAGATATATCACGGTAATACTACATTTACTATGTCAGGCATCATTCAAAATCAAGGCCCAACCTCAATCGCCCCTAAATATTTTCGAGAATACAATAACAATGAGTATTGTATTAAAATATATAGATTTTTACAAGTATTGGAGAATTGTAATATTTTTCGTACAAACGAATCAGTGAATGTAACGTTTACACATAGCATGGTTAATTACTCCTGGTATACTAAGAATACAAATAATGCACTGTATATTCGCGACATACTGAGCGGAACGTACATTTATACAGATCATGATATAGATATGATCAACTATAGTATTAATAATAATACAGAGCAGCAGATATATCATTATCATCCAGCAATAATCATGAATAAAGATTTAATCCTGAAGAATATTTACTATAATAGTTCTAGTATTAAAAATGATAATGAGTTTCAGGGTGTAATAGTCAATTTCTACAATTTAACTATACCTTGGATAAAAATGATTAACAATCCACAATATAATATTGTCTTGTTATTTGAAGATCGTGAAATGAATTCTTGGCATCATATCATACCGCCGAACTGTAATATCATTAGTATAAATAATATAAATTATCAAATACAGCAAGATAGGATTTGTGCAATATATAATATTCATACAACAGCGTTTCTTGATGAATTGATAGTATATGCTTTGCAACAAAATGTTGCCTCACTCAATAATCATGTTAGGCGTGTAGGCATATGCTTCAATAGCACATTTGCAAACAGCACGATATTATATTCTAAAAATCTTTATAATCTTGTAATTAATAATGTAGAAATTAATAGCAATACACAGCATTGGTATCAATCGCCATATATTTATTTTCTTGATCAGTCATTTGAGTATACTGCTCTTATGGGCAAATATATCTCAAACCTTTTAGAGCAAATAAAAGCAAATAGTGCTATTGCAGATATACAAGAATTAAATACACTAAAAGATGCATTAAATGGTGAATACAGATACAATAATATTTCTTTAATAAATAAGGGGCTCACCTATGATTCAATTTCTACATTAGTAAAATCTTTAAGCATTTTACGTGCTAGTATTGATGTTCCAACTCTTGACTTATCTAATAATGATATAGGAGACACTATAGCATTATTATTCCCAATATTGCCCAAAATACCTGGTCTTGAGGTCTTAAAGCTAAAAAACATTAGTTTATTTGCTGACGGTAGTAGTGGTAGTGTATTTTCAAAATTATTAGACCTACTCCCTAATATGCATCTGAAATATTTAGATATGTCACACAATCACATCAATAATGATGGTATCGCTGTAATGTCCGATAAACCATGTCCTGAATTATCGATACCAATCAAGATTAATATATCACATAATCAATTTGATCAAGACAATGCAGAATTTTTACAAAATACGAAAAGATGTAACAATATTACAATTATTGATGGAATATACATAAATGATGATATAACAGGACGTGCTGCACGTCATATATACTCAGGGCATGACATGGACAAATTATCTACATCACAATCTGTACAACATAAGCATAGGCATCATCATGGGGAGGATCATTCAAGAAAAGCCACTCATTATATTGACAAAAGGGATACAGAAGCAAAACATAAGTTGTTGGATCAAGAAACCTTTGATGAGGACCAAGGAATGAGCAGAGATCAATATACACAGGGGCACACTGAGAAAGTTAGTGAAAACTATGATAAGACTACAACGGGAAAGCATGGCTGGTTTTCACGTATAACTAAATGGTTCAATTTTAAATTCTTGCCCGGAGCTGAAGCTGTTATAACAAAAGACGAAGCTTGCTCTCATAAAGAATGTAATGATCGCATATGCAATACGGACATAACATCATATGTAGACGAGCATGATAAAGCAGTGCTCAATAATTACCATAACCATACTAATATAGCAAAAGATGTGACAACACTTAATACACAATATGATGCTACGCCAATGTGCGATAATAATGCATTTTATAACCATAATTATACTGTTAATAGTATAACAGAATATTGCTCACATTCATCCAATAACTTTAATAGTAGCAATAATACTAATGTACAAATAACAAATAAATGTGATTTAAATGGTATTTTAATGCTTTGCAATATGGTAATCCATAAGCTTTATGATACTCAGTATTTCAGTAGTAGTAAATATGTGTCACCTAAACAAGAAGAGAGTATGAGATTAGATCAACTGGCATTAGAAATGAACTACAATTTGAATAGTAATGGTTTGGATTATATGGATCTTCCTAAATGGTATGATGTATACAAAAAAGAATCTGATGAGTCAATTGAGGCAATATTTGCAGATAGCGTAGGGATGTTTGGTGTGGGAAATGATACAAATTGAGTATGAAAATTCAAGGACTAGGTAGAACAAAACCTACAAGACTTACGCTATGAGTAAAAAGTCTCCACGGGTCTGTCAGATTCTTTGTGTAAGTATAAGGTGTTAGCAACGGAAGTAAAATTGAAAATTCAAGGACTAAGTAGAACAAAACCTATAAATTTTCTGCCCAAATTTCATTAGGGGTTTTATAACCAAAAATCTTTCTTGGCATGTT
>JAPYZS010001972.1:8058-29751 GCA_030522925.1 Trissolcus japonicus
ATAAAATATATATTTTATATAAAAAAATTATAAAAAGCGGCAATAAGTCATATAAATTAAAATATATTTTAACGGTTATATTTTCGTCCGTGAGGGATGTGTCATTTATGTTTCATATGTGTACATTTATGATCTATTTATACGACATTATGCTACATATACAGGGTGAAAAAAAAGTTCCGGAACAGTCCAGCATTTCTCAAGATATTAGATCGTTCCGGGACTCTGTTCACCCTGTATGTGTCATTTATCTAGTAAAAATAATAATATAATGACCATTCATAAAACATATATTGACAATATATTATTTTGAATATCATATATTGACAATATATTATTTTAAATATTATATATTGACAATATATTAATTGTTTTGTATAGTCGCTAATATATTGACAACGTATAGTCCATGTATGGAAAATGTTTAATAATGTCTAGTAAAAATGTTAATATATTGACCATATATTGTCAATATATTATTTTTAAGAAAATCATATATTGACCACATAATAATAATATATTCTCAATGTAATGACAATATATTGAACAATGAATTAAAATATTATTTAAAATATCATATCTGTGGCTACATGCCAGAACAAGTTAAGTCCTTCATACATGATTTTAAGATAATACTTTTTAACACTCAAAAAGTTCAAATAATTTTCTACAAGCTATTCTATTCTTTCTTTTCTACAAGCCTATCTACGGGCCATACTCGTATGGAATGCGACAGCGATCACGCTGCTATAGAACGAGCCAAAAAATCGTCTCCTAACGAGATTCATCATCCAAATGATTGGGTGAATCTAGTCCGACAGTGCAATAAAGACGTTGTTGTTATGACGCAAGAATCATTTTACAACTATGAAGATCTGTATAAATATTCGTTCATTTTAAGACAGAAAAACACAATGAGCGGTTTCTGTGGCATAACGTAAAGTGGCTTCGATACGGAAAGGAAATTGGCCTCGTCGCATATAAGAATAGTCTTGCTGAAGATGAACCATTTTCCGTTTTAGACTTGCGAAGAAATTCAAATGTATCTTCCGTTGATCTTCAGCTTTGCTATTCTGGGCCTGTAGAAATAAGTTATGAGAAGAAGAAAGATTTATTAGACCTGGTCAGCATTTTGAGACCAGAAGTACGCGATTTTTATGAAAATTTGCAAACGAGCGAAACTGTAAAAGCTTCTGACCCTGACGTGGATGACATGGAAGTTGATGAAAGTGCCTACCTTCTTGAAATCAGCACATCTACAACATCTAAACAGACCAAAAAATCGCAATCAAAGTCGAATAAATTAAAACGTAAACACCCTAACAAACCAAAAAGTCCAGTGACGATAATCAAGAATTTTCAACTTGTCAATCATCTCGTCGATCAGAACGATTGAAAAGACAGCGAGTTGTAAACTACGAAGATCTGTAATATATTATATGTAAATGAAATCAGAATATCATTTCTGTGTTAGATTAAAATTAATACATTTCTTACTCTGTCATAATTTGTCGATTATTTGAAATAAAAATGTGTTCGAAAAATAGGAAATGAATTTACTTGTTGTTCACCATACAAAAAAAGCTTATAATAATGCATAATAATATAAAATTTGGTTGATTCAATTGATTTTTGCTTAAAAATGGAGTTAACTGATTTTGGCGTGTAAATGGCAGTTAACTGATAAAGTTTCCCCAAGATTACTACAAAACTATTCATTAAAATCAATTTGTTTTGGTATAAAATGAAAGCACATACTTAAATATACAATATTTCATTGTTATCTCATTTTTGACAAAAAATGGACTTAACTGGTTCTGGCATGTTGCCACAGATATATTGACCATATATTAACATTGTATTGACAATATATTGACCATACATTATTAAACATTTTCCATACATGAACTATACGTTGTCAATATATGTGTATGTATGTTTATTCAGATGGCGCCTCTGGTGAACACCAGCTTGGCTGATACTATTACACTTATGCACTTATTCAGTGATATTCACATTGGGCCGGTAAAATTTTTTTTATTTTTGTTTTGTTAAGTTTTTTTCTCTTACCTTTTTTGATATCACAACTTTTTGTTACAGAATGAGTTTTAATTGTTTTGATAGGATTTTGATTTATAAATTAGTTTTATATTTAGAATTTTATTTATATTTTTTTAGTTTTCGATTTCAAGTTTTGAGGGAGAAAAAAATATCTGCGAGATTCTTACCGTACTATTTACAATTTTAATTGTAATTTTTAGGGTATTATTATTATGTAGTCAATATATGATTTTCTTAAAAATAATATATTGACAATATATGGTCAATATATTATCATTTTTACCAGGGTAATTATGTTCCATATATATATACAGGGTGTCCCAAAAGTATGGAAACGCTTCCCATAAGTGAAGTATGGAAAAGCGTTTCCATACTTTTGGGACACCCTGTATATATCATTTATGGATACATATATAAATTTTTCTTGGAATGAGACAAAACTGTATCAAAGTTAGTACCCCTGTGACGCATTTTCCACAAGAAGTGTATAAAATTTGCGTTCTTATCGCATTTAAATATTGCTCTGAGAAAGCCAACTGCGGTTACATTTGGATTTATAATTGCAACGTACACAAGATGATTAACCCAGGAGCAATTGGCACGATGAACGGTCATTTAGAGACAGAAGACCTTGATGTTAACTTTTTCTACTTCTTATCTTAGAAGATTACAGAGTAAATTCTAGAGGTTGATTAAAAATCCGGCGTAATTCAATGAATTTAAAGGTTCTTACAGAATTACGAGTAATTACCGTACATTGCTAGCCAAATTGCTAATTATTGAATCGTAAACAAAGCCTCGCCTCAATTTAGAATTTCACAGTTCGGTAATTACAGGAATGTGCCTTATATTATTCAGTTTCTCAACTCCTATTATAGTCGATCAAAAGAATTATAAATCTCGTTTAAAGTTTTACGCGGGAAATTATTTAATATCCATAACCGTATTTTATGGCGCGAATTTCAAATTTGTTCTTCCAATTCATAAAATTGGATATGAAATTGAACAATGCTTGATTTCGGTTGAATTAATTTCGGTTTTTACGAACTCACCTACAGATCCAAGAGTGTCGCCTCCTCGGTACACTGCTAGGCGGAACCAACAGGAGGGGTGCGGTGCCCCTTGTCGTTGCAGCAGCATTGCTGCTGCTGCTCTCACTGGTCGGGAGCCGAAGCTCCGGAACCTGCAAGCTGCTCATCCTCTCGACTTCGCAGTCGAAGTAACCTCGAAATTCACTTTAACCTTTTGTCACTCATCATCACGTCGTGTACTACAACGACATATTCAATTTTAGAACAAAAATAAATACTTTTGATCTTTTTAATATTTCATTCGATAATTGGATTCAAAATTTTCCGTGCCACGACAAAAGAAAAAAGAAACAAAATTAGAAAAAAAAAAAAATAATACGAAAAATGAATATTTTTTTTCATTCTATCAAGAAGAAAGTTAGGAATTTACAGGCTAAAATTCTCAGGAAAAAACTTCGTTATCAAGACAAAAAAGGAATAAATTTATCCAGCATCAAATTAATGATCCTTTTCGTTCGAGAATTTTCTCATAAATTAAAAAATTGCTGATACGTAATCAAATTAACGATGGAATTGTTAATTTTTGCATTTTGCATCTTCTTTTTTTCCTGACATCAAAGAACAGGCGAATTCATTATCAAGTTTGTAGACTTCAAATCAACGCGATAAATGAAAAAAACTTATCAAAGCAGTTTCATAACGTGAAAATTTCATTATTACAAAAATTACAACAGACTTATCGAATGAAATTTTTTTAATTTCGCTTCTAAGATTGCATTCCTGTTTAAATCTTCACAACTTTGAATTTCCCATAATTTTAAAAATTAAAGAAATTCTTTTTTATATATTAAAAAAATAATAAATTCGTATATTGTAGAGCTTCATGATTTTGCTAAACAATAGGCCCGAAATTTTTCCAATAGACAAAATATGCTAAAAAATAAAATAAAAAGGTGCAGATTCAACGATCTGTCGGTAAATTCAACGGCTTATGAAAATTGACAATATTGCCCACACGGACAAAAATATAAGTCGAAATATATGTGGATTTTATATTTTTATTATAGTTTTTATCATTTTTTTATAATACATGAGATATATGATTATATATTGAATGTATATATATATATTTATCCGTGTAGACGTGTAAAAAAATGAGATGAAAGGTTGAATCGCCGGCGTAGTAGGAAATGGACTGCTGATGAAAATCTGATAACTGTCCGAACGCGCGGTACTGAATTGAACGAAATTGGCTCTGTAAACAACGAATAATGTTTTCATCGGGCTGTCAAGGCAGCAGTAATGAGATTGTTATAGCGCGCCGTCAGTTTCGTGTTTCCTTTGGGGTTGCTGCTCCCAAGCTGTATAGATAGCGCGCATACACATAACTGCGTCAAATTCCCGTCGACACATGCAGCTATATATAACACCATATAACTAGGTTGCTTACCTCTGTATACCACTGACTCAAGAAATTTTGCATTCATCAATTATTAATTACTACTTTTCCTCTGAATCGTGTGATGATAACGTGAAACATGATAAGTTATTCCAATTTGTAAATTTTAGATTACAACAAAATTTAAAGAAATTTTAATTTGATTGTTATCGATATTTTCATGTTGACATTTTTGAAGTTTATTTCGAGGTTAGGATATAAAAAGTTGTCATGATTCATTAATTAAATAATTTCAATATATATTTTTATAGAAAAAACAAATAACAAACATAAATAAACCCAGGCAAAAAGAAACATATATGGTTGCATTTATGTTGCATAAATGTTTCATTAATTTTAAAACAGAAAATAGAGGTACAATTGTTATATTATTACTTAATAATAATTTTATTATAGAATAACACAAGTTTATAATTAAAAATCATTCGAATACTTTGCCATTTATCAGTATCACTATGTAATTTTTTTTTTATATTTTTTATGAGCTATTCGCAATGTTTCACTGTTGGTCACTCGCCCCCCTAGTAAAAATTTTCTAGGGCACGCCTTGTTAATATTTAGGGCCCTTTAAAGGCTTGCCCTAATAAGAGGGGTTGTCAGTCTTGTTAGGGAGAACCTTTATGGGGCCGTGAAAGGTCCTTTATAGTTTTTATCCGGGCGTTTTGAGGGTGTGTAACGCTTGACCCGTAAATTACCTTACAAGGGCCAAATAAGGGCCATTAGTAAGCCCTAATGAAATTTCAATAATAATAAAAATCATCAAATTTTTTATAGATTGTTGAATATTTTTGCAATAAGGTAAATGTACCCCTTATCGTGACTGTACCCTATATCGTGATGTTTTGGAAAAAAATTTAACTTATTAGAAAAAAATATAAATATTTTAATAATAATGTTTAAATGGAAGATTATTTAGTAGGTAAAAAATTCAGTCAAGTATGGTTTTTCGTTTTAATTTTATGATAAATACACGATCACGGCAATAGGTACTAGAGTCACGATAGAGGGTACATTTACCTTATGTTTTTTTTATGTTTAATTGGTTTTTTTCACAACATATTTATAAGTCAAGGGTTTCAAACCAAAATTTTTTAATGATTTCCAGTCAGTATTAATAATTAAATAATTTAAATGGAGGCTTGGGTTCGTATCCTCAAAAACGTTTCTGTTTTTTTTATTAGAAATCTTAGTTTATAAATGGTTTAAAAATCAAACAAATCAAAATAAATAAAATAATTATAAAAATAATATAAATTATTTAATTAAACGTTTTTTTTTATTAATTTTTAAAAATGGCAATTCCGACCAGGGCCTGTCTGGGGCCATTAAAGGGTCGCCCTTAAAGGTATTTATGGGGCAAAGCGTCACATACCTTGTAAGGGCCAGTTTCCAGACTTGCAATTACCTTTGAGGAGCCCGGGTTGTTTGTCGGGCAAGCCTTACAGGGGCCTTAGTTCAATTTTTACTGGGGCCCTATACCATCACACGATTCAAATGAAAAATAGTAAAACTTACTGTTTCATCATTCAATCCGCGAATGTGACGAATTTTTCATTTTTTTATTCAAATTGTTTGGAGCAATTAAAAATTGTTCAAATAATAACCAAGTCAGTAATATTGAGGCATTGACTCAAGTTTGACTCAAATTTCGATTTCTATGGCGCTGGTATCAAGACCAATTCGCGATTGAATTTGTGACTCGTCGGATTGAAAGAAAAGTGATTTGACTTGTAAATGTGTCAATTATGGGAATGATGAAAATTGATGTTGGTCGATTGTGATGCAGTATCTCGCCTGAATCACGCGTTTCCTGTCCTCCGTGCTTGTCAACGAATTGGTAGATCGCTCGCGAAGCCGTTCGTTGGCTGCAACGCAGCCAGCACATTTGCGATTTCCGACGTTTCGTCGCATGTTATACGGAGCGTGATGCTGATAGAAATGAAATTTATGACGAACGCTATTAATGTCCGGATAATATTACACCACTTGGAATGTGTGCGACGGAGACGACAACATTTGCGCGACCATTTCGGTCTTTTTGCAATTGGGTCGCACGAATGGTAACGTTACTATTGTTATTCAAATCCAACTTCCTTTGCAAATTGACTACACATTTTATCGCCAAAATTTTCAACCATTATGAAAGTTTCCATATGAAAAGTCATCAAATTTCGCAAGACATTTTTTTCAAGGAAATTATTTTTTTCTTTTCAAATTCATTGTCTTCAAATATATTGATAAAGTTTCGCATTTCCAAACTCAGAAACCTTTTTATCGCGTTGTTGGCAATATTTATCACAATACCTAGGTGACAATGAAATCTTGATATAGATGTACGTCAAAACGAGCTGCTTATGCTTTGATGATATTTAATACTATTCGAGAAATGTACGACGTAACCGATATAGTTATATACACATATCGTTAGAGTTGAGTCAATAATGTATGAGCCTTTGTGTTGGTTTGAGAAGGCATCAACATCGTAGTGCATAATGTCAAACTATGACAAAAAGAGACAATGAAAATGTGTTTCTATTGATGTCAAACATTTTCGAGAGAAAAAAAGTTCGTATTATCCACGCAAAATTTCTGGCGCCAAATTTAAACTGAAATCACGCTCCAATTAATATAAAGGACGAGGCTATTCGCTCTGCAGAGTACATGAGAGTACTTGAGAGTACACGAAAGTATACGAACAATTACTTGGAAGTACACGACAGAGTACATGAGAGTACACAAAAGTGCATGAGTGTACACAAGCGTACACGAATTCAATTCATCTGAAACTCATTTGATATTCAAAAAATAACAAAAATAAAGTTACTCGGTTTAAGTGGATCTCGATTCCTGTAAACCTCGTTTAATATTCAAAAAAATAACAAAAATATAAATAACTCGGTTTGAATGGAACTCGATGCTTGAAGAACTCGATTGATATTAAAAAAAAATAACAAAGAAATGTAGAACTCGATTTGAGTGGAACTTGGTTCTCGTGAAACTCGTTTAATACTCCAAACAGAATACTAAAATATTGGACCCGGCTTAATTTAAAAGTGGATCTCGATTCCTATAAATCTAAAATAACAAAAGAAAAGAAACATATTCTCTTGTGTACCTTCGTGTACTTTCATGTACTCTCCTGCACTCTCGTGTACTCACTCGTGAACTCTTATGTACTCTGATGCACTCTTGTACACTCTCATATACTCTGCAAGGCGAATAGTCACTTATATAAATAACAAAAGATCAATTTCATTTTTATTATTAATAATAGTTATCAACTACTCATTACTCATTACACCCGTTTCAACCACTACGGTATATGGGGGGGGGGGCGGAGGGGGCAAAGACGACATTAGACTTGAGACTTATACGAACATAGAATATAACGTCGATGCCCTAAAACATACGAGTCGTTGCTCGACTTTTGATAATCCACAGAAATCTGGACAAAGCGGCCGGCCAGAGGGATCGAACCCCTGATCTCCCGAATGCGAACATGGCAGTCGTAGCCACTTAGCCAACTCGCTCGGATAGATATCAATAATAATTATTTTTATCATTATTAAAAATGGAAAAATTTGAATTTCCCTAGCAATCAATTACGATTGTTAAAATTACGTTTCATAATTTATAATTATTTTAATTCATTTGTATTTTTATTTATCTGTTACGGGGAGATAACAGTTTCTACAAGTTTGTTTTTAACTTTTAAGATAAAAATAACATTTTAATCTCCAGAGAAAAAAAATTGAAGGCGAGAATGTTCAATTAAAACAAAATTTCTGAAAGTTCATCGACACATTTCGAGCGGAAACAAAACTGCAGTTTCGTCATTTTTACAACTGACAATATTCATGGCATTTCTCAAAAGTTTGCTTCGAGACATCTTCGATTCAATGCCATATTTTCCACGTGTTTCAATGTAATACGTGCTTAGGGCTGAAAATTCGTCCTCGCAGAATATTTTGGAACTTCATTTTTTTCCCCAATACTTAAAATAGTCCGCGAACACTGTTTTACTCTTAAAAGTTTCTGTACGATGAAATGCACAAACTGACCCGTATTTGCATCAGCACAATGTTTGCATAAGTTTTTTTTCTCCCCCCAAATCTAGATGAAATGTTTTCGCATGGTCTGTGCAATCGGATTGCTTGACAAACAGACATTTAAATTAGCTTACTCTGTCCGTTCTATGCAACTTTCTTCTTTAATTGCTGACAAATTTGAAATTCAAATGCAGGTGAGAAATTTGAATTCCAACAAATATTTACGTTCAATTTAGCGCGAGATTTGAAACTTCGCTGATGAATTTCAAAATGCAAAAAATCGATGGAACCAATAGAACAACTTTTACGGCGGCAAACTTTTACTTGCCGCGATAAAAATTTTCTTATTATAATTTATATAAGAGTGAAATATTTTGGCGGCAAGGTTTTGAAAAATGTTCGAATATATCAAACGGACAGATAGATACGTGAAACTGTGAATCATCGTGCGCGAGACGAAATTTGCATGTTATGTCCTGGGCAATATATATCCCAAGTTGATTCAAAATATTGACATACACCAGCGCGGTCAGTGCAATGAAAATGATCGCGTCGAATAGTCAAAAGATGCGTCAATAAATCAGAAATGACAATTGTTATGACTCGTGCGACCCGATCAATTTTCTATTTTATCTCCGGTTTCTATAATAATATTAACAATGAAAATTCGCACATTAACTTTTTGAACACTTTGCATGTAATCTTGTATTGACGCATATAAGACACCGCGTTACAAACAATGTTACAAATTTGTTCTCATTTTTCTTATTTCAATTTTGTTCTGTTTTTTTCCCCCAAATGTACACTATTTTTAACTGGGATTGATTTAACGGTTCTAACGTTTCATTTTCCATTTCTCGAAAGAATGTGATCGAAAAAAAATATCGATTCCACGTTATAATAATATGTGGAGCAATTATTTTTACATGTCAATATTAATTATGATAAAAAAAGGTCGCAAGTTTGTAAGGAGATGTGCTGCTGTTATCATGCATGAATAAACGATAAAGTCAGTTTTTTCTCTCGTTTCATTACAGTCCGCGTGTAACGTCAAGATGCTTCGCAGAGAAAAGTAAATAGCATACGCACCAATCAATTTCAATATCAGTCGCGGTGCAATCCGAAATGAAGATTTTGATTGAATTCTGTGATACTGAATTTGAATCTATTGACAATTTCGGAAATTCGTGTCAGCTGCTTTGTCTTTCTCTTACAGGATCTTACGTGATGAGTAAGACAAGAGCAGACTATACTAATTACATGAAATTGATTTCTCCAATCGGATCTTTTCTGCAGATTGATCTTTCAAATATTACTTCCAAATTTATTACTGGAAATTTTATTTTGGAATTTATTGTGAATGCAATTCTTTGGCGGGAAAATTTATACAAAATTCAAATTTTGTAACTAAATTTTGTGGCGGAAAAATTTGAAGGAAGAAACAGAATTTGTTGGCATGACAAATTTGAATGACTGAAAATTTGATTTCTCCATTTGGACGTTTGTCGGACTGAAATGAAGAACTAGCGAACGAAAAAGTATATAGATTTATGACGATAACATAGAACACGACCAAGATGTATTGTTTAAAGTGATGCGTCCCAAGTAGAAATCCAATCGGGCATGTCATGCCAAAAACCAGGTCCCGGTTCTGGTTTAAAACGGGAAATCTCAAAAAAGGAATACTGATTGGGCCCTTACCCGGGTTTAGTCTGTATTCCTGATCGGGCACTGGTAGAGTGCGTCACGCTTGGCATTCCCTAGGGCCTGACCGGGATTCCAGTTTCATTTTTTTAATTTAATTAAATTAAGTAATGATTTTTGTAGTTTATTTAATTATGTAAATTGAAAAATTGGCAAAAAACATGAAAAAAATTTCCGGACAAAAATTTTACATACCAGAACAAACATAAATCCATCCGACGCAATTAGCTTTTTCCAATCATTTGATTAGCCACCAACAACGATACTCAATTGGCCGAACCGTTCGATGTGATGGAAAAACAAATTTTCACTAGATTTACATTTTCATGGTACTACCAAAATTCGATGCACAATTTTGAGCACATCTGAATTACAAATTTGCGATTCAATTTTTCGCAACCCTCCAACTTCTCTAATGAAGCACCGTTAAAGAATTGCAGTAAAATAAAATTTTAATAAAATCAACAAATTTACATTCGTCAAACAAATCAATAATCAAATCAATAAAATCAAACAAATGATTTTTTTTATAAATTATGAAAAAAAAAAGTAAATTAATAAAAAGATAACCGAAATAAACGTATATTTGATTTTGTTTTAAAATTTTTTTACGAATAACGAATTAATTCTAAAATAAATTTTGATCGCATATTTACCTATTACAAACAATAGAAAACGCTTTTGTACACAGAAAGAAAGCTGCTACAAAAATCACTCGAATAAAATAATCAAAAATCAAAATGTCAAATTCATACGATTTTGGGTTATGATGCGATCAAGTTTTAAATGTTATTTTGAGTGAAAATAACTCGTATTGAATCGATACGAGTGATTTTTTTACTAAAAACGCAACATTTGAAAATCGATCACATCATAACCAAAAATCTTATGAATTCGGCATACGATTTTTGATTTTTTTTTCGACTGATTTTTGAAACAGATTTCTCTCTGTGCTAGTCTGACTTTTCGTTATTACCCGCTCAATATTGTTGACAAAGATTCGCAAACAAAAAATGTCTCATTGGTGCGGAGAGACACGCAAAAAGACAGACATTCAAATCCAACTTCGGAACCACCAAACACTATCGGTTAACCTTGACACGTTTTTGAGATGAGATAGCGAATACGAGAAAGATAAATTATCTGGCTTCAATTGCAATTCAGCTAATTTTTTACCAATCAATTTTTCTTGATTATTTTCTTAATTATTTTCTTGATTAATCCTTATTAATCTTAAGTCCGAAAGACATTTTAATTTCACGCCTCTTCCAAAATTTATTTTTCCACCAAATGAATTAAAATTAAAGAAAATTAAACTAAAAAGTATAATTTCAAATCATTACATTTTGCAATTAAAAAACGAAAGCTCTCTGCTCTTGTTCTTTTGTAATAATTACTTACCAAAAATGAATTTTTCACTTTTCCAAAATTAAAAATCAGCGAACAAAAAGAGTTAAATTTCAAATAATCAATTTTAAGATAAATGTTTGAATCGCAGATTTCACAATTAGAAAAATAATTGTCTTCGAATGTTTAGTATTTACAGAATGCAATCTTAGAAGACGTCGTGTATCAAGTATTTTTATAAGAAAAATTGATAAAGAAAAGAGCATACCTGATGCATCGTCACATCAGGAAGGCGTGCAGAAAAATTACTCCACGCACATTTCCGGCATCGTTGACCAGCGGGAGCACAACATTTTATTCGGTGAACTGCGCACTGGAGCGACATTTTTCAATACACACTTTTAAACGAGCACAAAGAACGGAACGAACGGAAGAACGGACGTGCCAACGAGATTCCCCGATTCAAAATAAAACAGATGCAAAAAAATCTTTTCATGTTACAAAAGTTGCCATTTTTCCCAAAACGAGTTTTCAATCAAACATTTTCTTTTCGTTTCCAAAAAAAATGATACCGAAATTTGAACACGAATTGATATGTGTACAATTTTGAAAAATTAGTACGAAAATTATTTTGCATGCATCGGGTTCGTTAAAAACATATTCTATTAAAATTTTTATCTAAATTTTTATTTATTTCATTTTATTTAAATTTTATTTATTAATCAACTCTTTTTCTGAAACTGGATACCAATTTTATTTTTTTTTTTTTTTCAATTCTTTATTAAAGAAACGCTGGTAACATTTAAATTACAATATTTCGTGAGATATAGAAAGAAGTAGGGAATGATGACAAGTTTCATTCATTTTACACAAAAGATGATAAATGATTAGAATATTAAGATGGGGGATTTAACTTTTAATTTACGCGAAAGAACAATTGCTGCAGGCAGAAAAAGATCGCCAGAGACGTCTGAAGGTCGCGAATGTAATCGACACGCTGAAGACCTTGACAACGTCCATTTTTCCTGTCATCAATCAACAAATGTTTTCCAATCAAAATCCATAGACAATGTGTACATGATCTAGGAAAATGAAAAAACTTTTTTCGATGCATAAATTAATCGTGGATCTAAGGAATTGACAATAAACATCCGTCTCTTTTTCTCATATCTTTTTAAAATAATTGTAACATTTGTTATAAACCAAAATTGTCATCACTTTTTTCCGTCCAAAAACAATTTTCATTTTGAATTTCCCGCGTTTTAACAACGTGCCTGAAAATGCAATTTTCAAAACATTCTCGAATTTTTCCTGATTTAAAATTAATTGTCAATTTGAAATTTGTTACTTTCGCGCCTAATTTTATTTAAACAATCATTAAATACCGATAATATGTTTTAAATACTATTTTTGATATTTTGTTTTTGTTAACCCGATTGCTTACTTAAAACGCATATATATTTTTCTTGGTTTTTTGTTTCTTCGTTTCATCACAAGCCCATTTTTCACAGTTATTTTGCTCGTCTTCTGATTTTGTTTTTATTTTTGTTAACGTCAGACGTCACATTGCTGAAAACTCGTGTTCAAATTTCGCGTAACATAACGACAAAATAATGCTCCGACGCGAAGTGAACACCGAACCTAAAAGTCAATTCTACGCAGCCATCAATCTTAAAAACAATCCCGCAATCTGACAAGACGAAACTTTTTGACTGCACGTTCGAGCATTAATGAGCTGTGTAATCAAACCTAATGACTATTTATGACAAACCAAACTTTGTTATTCGTTACTGCAAGCACTATTTAATGACATTTGTTTACATTATGCAAACAATTTTCGTTAAGTATGTAAACAAAACATTCATACATGAAGCAAAACAAATCACAAATTTGACCTTCACAACAAAACATCAGAAAAACATAAAACTATGATAATTTCATAATAAAACAATTCAAACAAAACAATATGAATACTTATATCAGCAAATAAATCTTTTTCAATTAAAAAAATGATGATGAATAATTTTAATATTGTTTTTTATATTTATGTCGAACATTTGTTTGTTAAAACAAAAACATTAAGATGATGTTGGTGTTTGTTTACAAAAGTACACTCACAAAAATAACCTGTTCGAAAATGAAACGATGCAAATTCTCTCCCATACAAATTTGTTTTGAGTCAACAAAAGTTTGTTTCGAGTCAAATCATAGGATTCTTGTTTGGCAGATATTTAAAACGCGGTTGTTGCACTAAAACGATGCAAAGCATGTTGGTTTCAAATATTCATTTTTGTGAGTGACGGGACAGATTGGTTGCAAAACGTTTCGTCCGAGACCCGTACTATCGTTGGTGGTTTGAAAAAGGGCAACTTTCGTGGCTCGCGAGGGGGTCTTTTTTTATTTGGAGGGTCGTCGTTAATCTGTAACGTCGAGCGTGCAGGATTAGGCAGGCGAGACCGGCGGAACGTCGTGTTCGCGCAACGGCTGCGAACACGTGAACGCAGCTACGCATACGAGCGGTGCCGCGAACGGTCGGCTCGTTTTGAGGTTAGAACACGCACTGAATGAACGGGGCATGCTTTGGTCGCGCGCGAGCCGCAGCCCCAGGAGTGGGGTGTGCGCGCAGAGGGGCGCACCGAGCCGAGCTCGCGCGAATTTGCTCGAGCCCGGCCAGATGGCCGGCTTTTCATATCGTTTCGCGCGATTGCAAGTTGGGGCAGGTTAGGAACCCCGCGAGAGGGGCGTCCATAAACAAACCGCAACCATTTATTCCAATCCACAACAATTAGTTGTCATTTTCACCCAAACACCTTTCCGACGACTGATTTTCGTTTTTAAACAAAGGATACGGCGAAATATCGGTTAACCTAAATACTTTTTTCGGCTTTTTTGAGATGGTTATGTCTATTGGCTGAGGATCATGCCGAAATTTTGTGCGCCGAATTCTGTGAATGATGTTTTGAAGTTTCATTCAAAGCAACATAGTTCTTTGGTTTTTATTATATCGTTTGGGAAAAAAGATTGAGACGTACAGGCATACTTATGCCTACTGCAGATATACTGTGCAACTGAAAAAAGTGACAGACATAAGCATATACCTAGTACAAATAAAAGAATATAGCTAACAATATGGTTTAATTTTTCAATTTTTAACTGCACATTTTCACCTATCAAAAATAAAGCAACAAACTGTCAAAAATGAAGTGGTTACACATGAATTGTCCAATGGTCCGATCCGCGGCCAACTTAATCCTCCATACAACTTTCTTAAGATGGACTAGATTTCAAGGGCGCGCTACGCGCGCCCGTTGAATACTTTCTTGTATACATCTGTCAAATATCTGGTCAATCAAACAAAACAGACACGCCTGTCAATGAAAATTAAACGATGACGCGTGAATTGGCTGCATATCCAACTTCACGATAGCATCAACTTTTTATATACGGACGGACGGAGGAGGACGGATTTTTAAAATAGATTTAGGATGGATTACTCTCATATGGATATTGCTGCTCCAAGTGTAAGATAACCTATTAAATGAGAAAATGACGTTGGAAACTGAAAAATTATTATGCGGAAATAAATATAAATTAGTGTCATAACCTAGCTAAATTGTCACAATTACCCCGTAGACCAGGGTAAATTGTGACACTATGTGGGGTAATTGTGATTTAACGAAAAATTGTTGTTGCCAACATTTTTTATGCTTGATCTTAGGAAATACAATAATCCCTTATCTAAATAATATCATAAATATGCAAAAATATGGTTCCATAGAAAATTATGAGAAATATCATAATGTATTAAAAATTATAAAATATTAATCGCGAAAACTATGCTAGGCTATATTTATTAATTTTGATGTAATAATTTATTATAAATCCCAAAATTCTGTCACATAGGTGTATATAAACTGATATATGGCGTATTCATAAAAATAGCCTATTACAGATACTATAGCGTCAGTTATCCCGTACTTTGCAAATGATATGGGGTAATTGTGATTTTATTTTTTACATAAAATATTACTTAACAAAATATTTTTGAATGGTGGATCAAGTTTAACAGATTGTAACTAAGTAAATTCAATCATTGAAGTCATAAAAACATCTGTATTTTTCAAAGAAAACTAACTTTGAATGGAACGCTCAAAACTTTAGACATCAAAGATTTGTGTCGTGTTGATTAAAAATTGAAAAAACAATAACAATTTTTCAAAAATTGTTTAGTTCAAACTTTATCAGTATTATTTGTAAGACATAGGAGAACAATATTCTCTTTTAAATAAAACATTTTTTGTATTTTGTTAATAATTAGCCTGTCACAAATTACCCCGATATCACAATTACCCCGGTTGACCCTATTTTAGGATAACAACAAGGGTGGGCACGTGACAACAATAGCACACGGCTGCTGTAGTTTGGCTTGGAACATCGTTGCCAACGTTGGGCCAATGTTAGAACAATTCTTTTAATTTTTTAATTCTGGTAAAAAGAGTTGAGCCAATGTTGGCTGGCGAGAATGGGCGGGCGTTTCACCTCAGAGATTTACCATCTCTGGACCGACAATTAAAATATGAAAAATGAAAACTTTATATAAAAAATATAAAACAAACTCACAATTTGCCTCACAATAACCGAACGATTGAGTGTTTGCCTGCTAAGATGAACGCCCTTTACATGGATAATGAGGTCGCAAATATAAATTACCAAAGTATAAAAAATAAATAATTAACAACGGATGCATAACTTAGTTAAACTTACTTAGTTTAAATATTATATGGTATATATTTGTACGTTTGTATACTTGCAACGAAAATATTTGATCGCTTAATTTCATAGATCTTTGAAAACACACTTTCATTTCAAATTATAAATTTTTGGAGGAGTTGGGAATCTCCCCTTAATATGAAACAGTAGATACTTTCTAAGAGTCTTTTAAAGTTAAAACATTTTATTTTGAGACAATACATGTATCTTTTGAGCAAAAGAGTTTTGAAACAAAAAACTTAATCTTTTCAGTGTAATTTCTAAAATTATGTTAATTATTTTAAGTAATAAAAATTAACCTCAATGAAAGAAAATTTAACAAAATTAACATATTTAGAGGCAATATTCTTATTTTCATGTTTTTGTATTACATTGCACAAAATAACCAATCCCGCGGTACAATTTACAATTAAATTGTACAATTTAAAAATTGACTGTTAAAGTATAGTAAACACCTATAAATTATATCAAACTCTAGTGTAACTTCTCCTATGATGTCGAGCATATAATTATGGAATGCATGTTTTATCCCTAGAAAAAAATTGTTTCCGGGCCCCACAAGGGCATGCCCTGCAAATGAACCGGGCCCTTCAAAGGCGATTCATAGGCTATAACACGGGGCCTTTCTTGGCGGGTAATGCCTCGCCCTGCAAACCCCCGTATATTTTTAATTTATTGTTATATATAACTCAAATTATCTCAAATAACTCAAAATAAAAATGTTAGCAATAAAAAATTTCAATAAATTGTCCATAGTAAAATGAAAAATAAAATAAAAAAAGTAAATTATACATAATATGTATTTACCAAAAATCGAACCCGGTTTTCCCAATTTCAAGCCTCACACCTTGCACATTGATCTAAACTTACTTTGAAAACGTGTTTCCTTATTATATAAGTCACTCATAGTCTCATATAATTGTATTTTTTAAATTAGTTTTTGTAGTGAACATTTGTGAAAAAATTAGTTAAATATTAATGGACAATAATACAAAATCATTTTTTTATATTTATAAGTAAATATAATATTTTATAAACAATTTATTATGTGAAATGTAAATCAGCTGTTAAAAAGTTTTGTGAAAATGCATTAAAAAATTATCTAACTATCTTTATTTTCTTTAAATTGACGTTTAAATATTTTTTATTTTAAATTGGTTTAAAAATATTAATTACATTTTTGTTTTGAAACATTCAATGTAGACATCTTAATGGCCCTTCATTGGGCCCTTCATTATGCCTTTATAGGCTGCTACAGGGCTCAGCATTACATGCCCGGTAGGTGCCCAAGAAAAATCTTTAAAGTGCATTGATAGGCCCTTCAAGGGCTGCCCCAGTTAGAGCTGTTCGTCTCTACTTACCGGGCATGTCCTTATGGGGCCCGAAACATTTTCAGGGCACGCCTTGATAAATTTTTACTAGGGTAGTTATACTCATGTTTTACATTATATTATAAAAGGACAAAATTAAAAAACTAAAAAATCCTGCCCAAAGTCACCCCGTTTGATGGTATATTTTTGTATATTTTTGAAGTTATATAAAAGTATTTTTTAACGATTTTTTTCATTCATTATAATTTTTCCTCAGAACACATATTTACACATGATTTGTGTGTAAATTGGGAAAATGAATTTTATGTAATATTTATACAATTTTTGCATAAAATTTACATAATTCTACGACCATAGGTTGCTTTAAATGTGTGCAAATATTTACAAAATTTGATTAAAAATTTGTTTATCAAAACTTGTATGTACGTTATGTAAATATTTACACAATTTGAATTGTATTGATCTAATTTTTATGCAAGCATTTCAATATACATTTTTATTATAAAATTGTGTTGTTATTGACGTATATTAATTATTTTGTGTTGTTTGAAAAATGTTAAAAATGAACGGATGTTGGTTAAATTGGATAATTGACTTTGATTTTGTGTTTAAGTTTAAAAATGTTTTTGAACGTGAAAGATAAAATGATTGTCAGCACTGGACGAATTAATTAGCTGAATTGTAATTCTGAGCGCGATCCCATTTCATCTGCGTGTACGGCGTAATTGAAATGTATCGCAGCAAGAATGTTCATTCAGCTTGTCCGTTCTCCAAAATTAGACAAGTTGACTTTTCCCACGTCGGCGGCCCTGCACACGCTTACCTTGCGCGCAATTTTTTACCTTTTTTTCTGACAATCAATGAATCTGTTTAACTTTTTTTCTCCCTCTCGTTGGTGTTAGGTCATTTTTTCAATTCTTCCATTTTAAAAATGGTCATCTAGTCAAATAGTTAATTGAAAGGACGAATTTTAGAATAAAAAATAAATAAGAAAATTAATAAAAAGGAATTGTTAATATTTTCGAGAAATACTTGTATGAAATATCTAAATATAAATTGTAAGGTTTATAAATATAAAACTTATTTTATATCAACGATTTGTAAATTAAAATTCAATGTGCAAATAACTGATTAAATTAATAAATAATTTAATTTAATGCTTGAGATTTAATCAATTGAAACAAAAATATCATACTTAATCTATGAAATTGGAAAAATGTATTTAATTGAATGTGTCAATCGTATACTTAAAGAGTATATATGAAGGAATTGATTCTTTTTTGTTTGAAGCAAACAATTTCCCACTCAACAAAATCGCATTCATTTACTTGAAACGTCATTAAGCGTTCATAAGCTCTAACAGAATTATTATGAGCATTTAGTTATGAGCGTCTTTTCGCCTCGTCTTGCCAGTTTGAAAACCTAATAAGCACTGTACGTATAGCATAATTCCAAGTTAAAAAGGCGGGTTTGCCAATCATCATTATATTTGACAACAAATCAATTTTTTATTTATTTTCCTTTTGATCACAAAACAAATGTATGTCATGTTAATATTTTTTTTCACTTTGTATTCACGTTTGTTTTTTAAACTTCAGGCTAAGCCTAAAGTTTCTAAAATCGCATACCATTTTAGTTAGGTTGACAATAAAAAAAAATCCGTCCGTGACTTTTCATTTCATTTTTTAAATATTTTTTTTATTTTTTATGAAAATCAAACTTCTACCTAAAACCAAATTGACTTTGACGGCTTTTGTAGATAAATGAATATTTTGCTAATATTAATCATTTAATATTAATTAATATTGATTATTTATTGAATTTAAACAGATTTTAATTAAATCGCAACTACATTCTCACAAATGTATATTTCACATTTGCACAATAATTAATTTTGTTGTTCAAACAAAAATTTCGGTTGTAAATATCATTTCATCGATATTTATATTTTTAAATTTGTATAAAAAGGCCCGTAAACAAATAGAGTTAACAATAGAACATTACATTGTTTTCAACAGTCGCTCTAATGTGCTAAACTTCTTTGTTTACGTTTGTTTCTCTCTGTTTTTTTCAGAAAGATTCAAAAAGGAATAAATGAAAAAGATATTGTTCGGAAATTCAGGAATATACCTGAAGATGAATCATAGAAAACCAGTTCTACAAAATCAAATCAGAAAATCAGTTCTACAAAATTTACAAATCAATTATGAGTGTTATTAATGAGTTTTTTATTAAAAAATTTTTATTTACAATTGTTGTATGTATTTTTTTATATAAATACTTTATTTGTAATATATAACATTTGCATAGAAAACTTTACAGGGCGAAAAACGCTCAAAAATTATGCCGTCAAATTGACGGCGTCGGTCGTTTTAGGTATATCCAAAGGCCGGCTGTTCTAGTGTTAATGATACATTCATTTCCAGAATGAAACCAAACTCAAACCCAAGATTCCTTTGAAACAGGAAATGTTAATGTTTTATATGATTGAAAATGTTTCATTTTTATTTATCAACAATCATGTCCATATTTTTATCTGTTTGAAATATTTATAAATAAATAAGGTTTTATTTATTATCGTTTGAAATATTCGATGGAAATATCCGATAAGTTATTGAAATACCATTGATGGTATTCAGCAAAAATTTAGTTTTTTCTTTTTTTGTAAAGAAAGATTATATACCCGTGTATGAAATAATAATAATAATAATATTAATAACTATATCATTTTTTCGAAACATAGTTAAATCTTTATTCCAGCGCCAAATTTAAATTTGAGATACAAAATAATTTTCATCTAATTGTAAAATACTAGTAAATGAATTTTCGCGATAACTTTTACGAAAATTACAGCATAGTTTATATTGAATTATATTATTAAGTCAAAGTTGTGAAATTTATTAACATGTCTCGTGTCATCCAATTTTAGGTGTATTATTAACAGTGTTTTGGTCGACGGACAAACACAACTACCGTTTTGACGCGTAACATGAAATTTGGCTCGGTATAGCTTCAGTAAATCATATGAGACGAAAGAATGTTTTCAATGATAAAAATGACGAACGGTCCCGACAAAATTATTTCCGACAGTTTTCAAAATAATTCAATTTATTCGCTTATTTTTACAGACAAATTGTTGAAAATGAAAAATAATCGGTCAATTTGTTGAATTTGCTGAAAAACAAGAAATTTTGAAAGGAAAATTTGCTGTCTGATTGCAGAAATTGAAGAAAAAAGTTGGTCGAATTATCTGGTCAACAATTTTTCCAGCTAAACAGTAGAAGAAAAAAAAGTTGATCCAAACGCGAGCATATGGACCGAAACGCGAATATTCCGCGACCAGTCGCGGTTCGAGTACAAAAAGAGCGCAGCATCTACGTCACTTTACGACTACTGGTTTTATCGCAGATCCGCACGCGGCTCTCCGACCAAAGTCAATGATTAAACAAAAATGCAATGACATTGCTCAGTGCAATTGTAAATAAGCTATGCTTAACGAGCCCTGTCACTTTTTGCTAATTTCTTTTTATCTTTTTACGACGATATTTTTTTAAAGGCTGTTACTCCTTCCGAACGTCACGTTTCACATCTCTATTTATTATTGTTCAAATTTTTGCGCCATTTTTCATTGGATTCTCACAATTATCCATAGATTCACAAATTTATGCATTTTTCATATGCAATTACTCTCGCAATTACTCATAAACTAAGCGGTGAAAATTCTGAAAAAATTCAATTCATGTTTTTTAATAGATATTTAACACTCTATCAAAATTTCATTGAATTCTATTATTTTTTAGGGTGATATGCGATTGCGCCGAATGAGATAATTTTGAGCGCATCAGTTGCGCTGAAATTGATATGCAGTTGCGCTGATTTTTGTCGTTGAGCAGTTGCGCTGAAATTAAATTAATTAGAGCTCAGTTGCGCCGAAAAAGATA
>JAPYZS010001973.1:0-20491 GCA_030522925.1 Trissolcus japonicus
TCTTTCTAAAATTTTGTTAGCAAATGTTTTTTACTGAATAGAACACGTGATTCAAATTTTATGAAATTCTGACATAAACGCCTTTTTGCTAGAACCACCATAAAATACATACATGAGTAACCAAATGTACATAAAAGACATACGCATACTCACCGCTTGGAATTAAATCGTTTTCTATCGGGTACAATGGTATATATTATAAATGATTTGCGTAAACTGTTGATTAATTCTATAATTTATTCATATTAACAATCCTCTTACAGGTCATTCCATGACACGTGTGTCTGTATGCATTTACAGTGTGTGTGCGTTTTGAATATGAACGTAGGTCAGAATAACGTGTTACACTCCTGTTTAGACATACTTGTTTCCATTTAAGAGAGATTGCATGATTTCATCTTCTTTTCCCCTAATTAGAACTAGTTTCGACAACTGATTTTTAGCAAATTTAAGATCGCCGCTTACAACCTATGCCCTGTATAGACCATTGGGAATCATAAGAAATTTCATTAAAAACTCAATACACGCGTTTTCGCATTTACGCAAGAAAAACATTCTCATCATGTTGGCGCTTTCATCCTTACAAAATTGCTGTGATTTTAGCTGAGATACAGAAGTCATCAACAATTTTGCATTTATGCACATTCACCCACATCACATTTATATATTTACATAGGTAATCATGTTTAACTTTCGCAATTTTCGTTTACATCTGATTTCTATACATGTATTATTTTCTTTTTTTGATTTTGCATTCGCTTTTTTAAATTATTTACAGAAGGAAACATTTAGGTTAGAAAAATACAGCAATTTTATGACGTGTGTTATTGTTAGAAAATACTTGCAATCACGTAACGTTTGGAACACGATCCTCCATGTTTAAGCTACTTAAACTTACGACTTACTGCAAGTACAGTTTTTGGCTATGGTAATTCGTCCGTCAAAGAAGGTCGATTAATATTATATGCTAATTTATATTACAAGACCTTCCGTTTAGTTTCTGCGTTTAGTAATTATATCTGCTCAGTCATAATTTGAAGACAAATTATACTTGAAAATACAACTATTATCGAGTTTTTTTATAGTTGATTTTTTTTCAGTTTTTAGTATTTTATGTCATCGCGTTTGTTTTGTTTTTCTTTTCTCACATTGAATTCTCAGCTCAAATGAGAGAAAAATTAGTTGAATTTTCGTGCGATTATTCATTTTTCCACCGTTAACAATTTTAACTCCAAATTTATGCCTCCCTGATATGTTTAATAATTTTTGTGTAAAGGTAAAAGAGAGATTTAATCGTTCAGTATATAATTAGAGGAACTCAAAGTATAACTTCAACTGTCCGTTACATACAATTCAATCGTACGAAGGAAATCCGTCTGACATAATAATTGAAAAGCCTAGCACATAACTTAAACGACAATTATTTACAGTAATTATGTTACACTCGTTTTTACAAATCAACGTTACTATAATTTATACAGCTTGCAACATTCGTGTCCAGCGACAACATAAACAATGCGATTGAAAACAATCTATAATATAACATATTTATAAAATGCCATACAAAATTTGTTCAAGTAACATTTGAATCTCTATATTATGTACAAATATACAGCTGGTTCAGATTAATATGCTAACTGTAAATTCTGCATCGTCAGATCACATAATCGAATAAAAATCCTCTTTTTGCTCCTTTTGATGGTACAGTTTTTCACAATAACAAAGCGATAGAAAATTTATCACCTGTCATTGATTGTGAATTTTTGTTCTGTAAGCCGTTAAAGGGTTGCAATTATTTTCGAACCAAACAATGATATGTTTTTAAATTCGGTTATGAAACATCGGATACTCGTCCGACGACTGGCGACGTGCTTCAAATCGAACAATTTCGCTAGTGCTTGTTCATCAATATGCAAAGTATAATTTGCGTCTGACAAATGAAATAATTCAAAATGAAAAAGAAAGGATTCATCTGGATGGGCCAATTTAACAGGAACATTTTTATACAAAAAAGAACTGTCGAACACAAGTTTTATCAAAAACACACGGCATACGATAATCCATCAAAATTCCGATTTGTTTCTTGTTTCCAATTAAAAACATTACTCGCAAAAAAGGCAATTGTGTTGTCACGAAAAAAAAAAAGAAAATGAATAAATAACTATATTTTTGACGCGCGCAGTACTTCACTGCTAATTCTATGCATCAATAATCGTGACGAAAATGTATAGCGTTAACGTAAATCGAACCAAAATTTAGATCAGAGACATAACTCAGCACAATTCTGAATTCGACTCGTACCCATGAATCGGTGAGACGAGCTGCATTCAAATCAACGTATGTTATTGCATTTATGATTGCAAAATATAGAAAATCAGTTGTAGTGTTTTTTGGAAATGGAAATAAACTGAAGCCTCAGATTTCAAGCCAGGGACGCCACAATTAAGCTCGCTCAGATAATCTTGTCATTAATTTAGATTGAAACGACACTGGACAGGGTCGATTGTCTTGTTACTGGAGTGGTGCGGCACGTATCAGAAAAATGTGCACAGTGAAAAATATTGTCCTTTCATTGGCGTTACGTTGCAGACAATGCGATGTAGAAGTATTTTTCATCCCGAAAAAATTGGCTCACCTCCTGAAGCAAAAGAATTAAAAACTTAATGAAAAGTTATAATTTTAATGACTTTATTTTATGTTTCAAAAATTATTTTCGTTTAGTTGAAATGAATTAAAATATAAATTATAAATTCTGATGAATGGACTACACGTTGTGCGACAGTACTTCCTTTTTGAAGCACAACTTTTGTGTGAAATGTTTTGCTAGAGTCGTGCTGGAAATCCTTGTTTGATTGGTGTACAATTCTTCATTTGCAGGATTCATGAACGAAAATTTTGTAACTATGGTATAAAGCCGCGTCGCAAAAAGTACGTGAGGAACGGTACAAACAAAATTGTACAGACTGTCGGAAATTTCGCTCGTGTTTTCGAATGAGGGAGGTTGCAGGGAAAAAGTAACACTTTTATCTACAACTAACTCATCGCGTGGAGATAGCGCAGCGCATTTTCCATAGAAATAGATGATAACAGCACTCGGCCTCCAAAGATATACGTTCTCATCGTGTTATAAACAATCGATTTTTTTTCACCACAAGACTTCTAACAGAAAAATAAACGCGGTCCCCCTTTTATACTTTGTATAGCACGTAACATACCGGCTTGATTTAAAAGATGCTCGAAATGTCATAAAGAAATTCTTTGCCTCGCTGTGCCTTAAATTGGAACATAAACTCTGCGTAAAACCAAATGTCTGTAATGCTCTAAATTCCTTTAAATTTAAGGTCGGATGAATTTGTTTGTTATAACACAAATTAACAGCCTCGTTCGAATGCACGTTCCATTTCGTTTCTCGTGCGTTGAATTTTCTGAAAAATTTTCCTAACACAAAAACATGTAAATAACAGTTCATTACGACTTTTCTAACGGCGTGCCTCTTTTTTTGCTCTGCTTTAATCAATACCTGTCGGAGAATATAAGGAACAAAAAAACAGTAATTGTCAGGGCAACAGAAAATTGTCGAGTTCAGTGAGCGATTTTGAACCTTGGCTTGCGAAAAAACTCGTATCCCTCAGGCAAAAAATGCCAACTTCATTATCAAGAGACATCTCATCAAAGCCCGGAAATGAATACTCCATAATCTCAACAACGAAAACTTAACCAGTCGCCCGTAGTCAGCGCACAATTAATTGACCAAAGAAAAAAAGAAAAGTAATGATAAACTGAAAGTTATATGTTTTCCACAGTATCTGCAACCTCACGGATGACTGTTAATACTCGCACATTGTTTGAGCAAAACATATTTTTGTGCCTTAGTGTCTACCATAATACTGCCTTTTGCATATCCACGTTTTATTTTTAAACTATAATAATACCCTCGCTTCTCGCATACATTGAAACATCGCGTGTTCGCAATACGGACAATTTACGTCTATTATTTCCCCGACAACGAAACAACCTTTTTCATTGAGTACACCAGACGCACAGTCTTTGGAATCACAACTTCTTTCTGACTTTCAAAATCGCAAGTCAACACAATTTCAAATTGCTCACTCAGTAAAACTGGCTAAATACAATTGTTGCGGTTTTTGATTTTTTGAAATTTTACTTCGGTTATTAGTACTTTTCTACTTATGATCATTCTGGTTTTGAATTTCCGTGAGAAATTTTTATTTGATATATGGTCAGTGTGAATCGCGGTATTCTTAACTGTATTTTGCAAATGGAATCCTTATCTTTACTTATATTCAAATTTAAAAATATGATCTTTGTTTTACTGAAAATGAAGTGAAGATCTATCTTAATATTCCCGTAACATAGGCGTGTTCCTTGAACGACCCACGAGTGACATATATAGGCTACGTTAAATTTGATTTTGATTGATTTTTTTTTTTTTATAAAAAATGTAAAAAAAACTGACTTTTAATAAATTTTTTATTCTGTCATGCAGAATTTTTCGTTTGTATAACTTTGTGATTTATGATTTTCGTTAATTTCTCGATTACAATATTAATACAGTTGAAATGGATTCTACAGCGCTCATTTTTCGAAACCTTTCTTTTTTTGTAAAGGATGTTATTTTCGGTATTTATTCGGCTATACCATATTTTATTGGAAAATGTAGAGGCAATTTTCATTACCGTTGACAGTATCAATATTTTATGCATATATATTTCCGGGATCGAGACTTTGAATTATATACTAAAATCAGAAGTTTTGATTATTTGCGTACGATAATACATAGCTTTAGTGTAATGGTAAGTTCGTTTTGGTCGGTATCTTCTCAATGCCGGGGCAAATAATCGAGCAATTATTATTATAAATATCCCCGTCTATCAATCGTCAATAAATTTGAAATCTCCTCGCGTAAGGTGTACATTATTGATTAAACGCGATTACACTTATCCGTAAAATATTAAACTGAGAATTTATAGATAGATTGGGTTTAACTAACGGTTTAATATGTGGTAACAGATAATCATAAATATTTCGTAATAGAAGTTATATTACCGTTTAATCATCGTTATATAGCGCAAAAAATTAAGACAGTTGGTAAAAAACACCCTCGTAATAAATCTAACGAAAAAGCTGACGGAATGAAAAAAAGTAAATAAAAAGTTAACAAGGTTCTTTATTGAATCGTGAATGTAAATTTCAGGTGTGAATGATATATTTCGTCATGTGAGACTTCATTTGGTACACGATTTGATTATGCTAATGAAAGCCTGCGTTACTTGTGTTACTCTTCATTGAAAACATTTCCTCAACATTCAATACAATATATTCAATAGCTATCATCCTCTGTCGTTTAGAGGATTAACTTTAAATTCAACATTTGGCACAATGTTTACTATTTGATATGCGACATGTGTATGTTTATCACGTTACTATGGAATACTGCAGCGTTGAACCAATAAAATTTGAATATTTAACAATAAACATGATTCCTGCGAGTGAGAAATCCATTTTATTTATGATATAGTAAATCACCAATTTTATGACTCGATGTAATTTGCGATGTAACCAATCTGACCATACATGAAATAAATGATTTACTAACAAAAAAAAAGTGCGACCCAATTATCTTTGCGTTAAAACTTGATGATGATGCTCACAAAAAATTGATTTGTTTCAACGCAACGTTCTGTCAACAAAATATAAAAGTCGCATCTCACATCTCAAGGACATCAAAACTTTTGGTCGATAAGCTTAATGATAACCTATATAAAAACTTGACTTTTCAACAAATCAATTAATTGCTCGCTTTTCGTTAGCAAACATCGAATAAATATTGCGATTTAAGTACCATTACCGGCTGAATTAATTGAGAATTTCATAGCAGTGGCTTAACGATTATCCTAATTAATTCACGGTGAGAAGTAAGGTGAATCCAATAATACTATATCACGCATCGAATAAAAATTCCACAAGCATGGCATCATTTACCTGAGACTTTTTTGTATCAAGTCCAGCTCACCTAATTTGCATTCTGAAGCTCTTATTTTTTGTTAAAAGCCGCTGCTCCGTGTATTTTACTTTAAATAATTTCCAACAAACATGGCTATCTGAACCAGCGATCATCTAACACCGAGTGTCCATTCTTTTTAATTTTATTATCAATTTTCTTTCATACAAAAAGGGAATTAAACTCTGTTTCAGTTCGCAAGTTCAGTATCTTTAATTACGAATGGTCGACTGATTCAAATAAACTTCATGTTCATTTCTTGTTCGTCAACAAGGATTTTAACAAACCTTTTAAAAAGATATTTCACTATTACTTACATTTTCTTAGAGTTTGGCGATGTACAATAAAAATATACAACTACACTCTAATCAGCTTTCGAAAAGCTTTTCGGAACTCAGGATTGAACACGGTGTAGATTACAGGATTGACGAAGCTGTTCATGTAACCTAGCCACGATGTAACGATGAACGCCGTTACCCCGGGCTGACAGTCCATTTCCAATTTGGAGCACAATGCGTCCATGACGTTGCAGGTAAAAAACGGCACCCAGCAGATCAGGAACACGCCTGATTTAAAAATAATAAATGAATACATTTGTTAGTAATCCATTACAATCTTGACATCTTGCTTTTATTTATTAAAAAGATATGAAATATTATTATTTGATGCTTGAAATTTATTTTGATGTTCCATCATTGATTCGCTAGCACAAAATTAAAAAACAAATCTGATTGTATATGAATTGGACATTGTCCAGTAAACAAATGCAAAAGTTTCGAGAAAAAAAAGTTTGAAACATTTGGGAATCTTTGAAGTAGCTCACTATTTTTCATAAAAAGAATATAAAAAGGGGAAATGAGAATAAAATGTATCCGTTTACCTAGCACAATAGCCAAAGTTTTAGTAGCTTTGCGTTCCCTCTTCGCGGAACTTTTCTCTCGTTTCTTTTTGCTGGCTTTATTGGCCTTGTATATAGTGAATCTTGAGCTGCTGGACGCATCTTTACGATCCTTTTTGGATGACGAAGAACTTGTTAAACCACTGGAACTGCGGCCCAGCTGAAGTGGTAAAAGAGATTTCGTACTCTTGAGCCTTCGCAGTTCTTGTTTGTTCGAACTGTTGCCGTTTTTTTTCGTTTGTGATACGCCGCAACTGCTGCCACCTCGGGGCGGCGGCGATGACGACGTCGACGACGACGGGCCCGATGTCGCCCTCGTGTTCGGACTCGGACTTTCGTGTAGACGAGTGCTGTTTATCGTGCCGTCGTATGTGCCGTCGCTACTCTTCTCCATAGTATTAGATAATTGAGCTTGAGCCACTGCACTGTAACGACAAACTACAATGTTACTCCTAAACGCTTTAACTTACCAACCAAAACGAGAAACAAACCACAAAAAGGTAAAAAAACCGCTCGCCGAGAAATAGATTTTTTTTTTCATCCTCCATTAAACTTTGTTTGTAGAAATACAAATAAAGAAACCAACAAACAATTTATTCACTTAATTTATCACGGGTGCGAATCATCCGAAAGTTTTATTGATTCAATTTACTTTTTATGCTCGAAAAAAATAGTTGAATTTCAAACGAAAAGCCTTCTCGAGCAACGCTGTTGACTTGTACTTTTTTTAGCTATTCACAGGTGACGATGAAATGGCTCTTATGTACATTTTTAATGTTGCTGTGGAAGTATTTCGCGTAAACTTTTGAAATGACGATTACCATGTTACAAATGTGCCGAGGCTGAGCAACTGGAAAACAAGATGGTCACAAATCCGTGGGGGTGCGAGTTAAAGAAAAACTTAATCTCTAAATTTAAACTCGACATAACGAATATGGATAAGATCTTACACTGGAGCAATGACTTTTTTTCAGGAATTAAAAATTTACTGGCATATCTGTTTGTTCTCAGAAAATAAAACAAACCTGCAATTCTATAATTTCGTGATTGTTCATTTTTTAATATCTGTTTTTATTTGATTATAGGCGTTGGAGATTAAGTGGCATCGACAAAGTGCTGCTCTCATAGCATCTTTGATCGCTAAAAAATGCTTGTCACTTAATTCTCCAGGAATTTCTCTTCTACCATGTACCATGTGTTGGCAATATTCAGGTTTTTTAAATGAGTTTTATGCATGTGCTCTAACCCTCTGTTCTCAAGCACCTAAAAAGCTTCACGGGTAAGTTTTGACATTGCTTGCCTTTCATTTACTACCAGCCAAGGTTTTTTCTGCGTCGTATATTTTCTTGTACGAAAAGTATGCATAAAAATTTTCATCGCAGAGAGAATAAAAAAAGGTAGGTGAGATCTGTTTAATTTACTTTTCTTTGATAAGATATCAAAATTATTTCAGCTCATGAAGGTTTGTTTATGCACAAAAGAGCGTCAGAGAAACATTTTCTTTACTAAGCTTTTAAATTCTGTGGATTCTTAAGTTGTACGAGAATTAATATGATAGGAATGCGAAACTTACGCTGCTTCCTCGACAACAGTGGCGAGAAAAAATTCTGTACTTTTATCATTGGAGATAACGACAACAGGATCCAACGGCGTTTCGTCTTCGTCCTCGTTGCTGCCGGACGCCGTGTTCGTCGGCTCTTCGATGCCGGGGGCCACGAGTGCTGCAGCTCCGAGTGCAGTTTCGGCGAACCTTGCCACAGAATACCCACTACGTGACCTTAGTCAAAAGCCACTAAAAAGCTTCTACATTTACAAAAGTCTTTTTTTCGTTCATAGCCACTGATGCAAGCTCTGTATCGTACCCGGTAAAAAATAGTGTTAAGTGTTGGAAAACAAGTTGCAAGTGTGACATAGCAGTTTAGATTTGATCAGCCATGCGAAGAAAAGCATGATTTTAAGACGAGATGAAGAAAACGGGGTTTCTGAATGCATTTTTGAAGGGAATAAAAGATTTTGCATGCACATAGATTGGTTATGAAAAATAAAAAAAGATGATGGACATTTTTCTGTTTCTTCAACCTATCAAATTTGACAAAGATTTTCAATTATTATTGAGTGTGTAACGAACAAACTGATGTCCCAAATTCATACCCATCTTGGAATTCACAATCTCAGTCTCAAACGAACAATCGCGTTTTCAGCTTTCACGTTTTCATCTTTGAATTTGATAAATCGTATCGGGTAAATGCAATCGATAGGAAACAGTTTTTACTATATCGAGATTTGACGACGACGTCTGTGACCTTAAAAGCGACATGAGCAGAGGGTATAGATTTCCGCGTGTGACTTTGAAAAGAGATGGATTACAAGTTCTCATCACTTTCACAGAAAAGCAGATCTGGCAGAAGTCAGAGGCATTGAATAGAGTCAATTTTAGGCAAACACCCGAAGGTGAGATCAAAAAGTCCTGACAAGAAACTAGGATCATAGAGAAAACGATGAAGATTTGGGATTATTTTTACCCCTCATTATTATAAGAAATATATTTCAACGTTACAAAAAAATTCTCCTAACATTACTTACTGATGTCAAAGATAAAAGGTAAGAATATTATTAAAACAAATTTAAATTCAAATTAATCCCACACGGACAAAAATATAGTTTCAAATACATTTTATGTAATTTTAATATATTCGTATATATTCTAGATATATTTAGTAAAATTTTTACATTATTTGTAACATAAAAAGTTGATATCATTATTTAAATGAAGTTTCAACAAAAGCTATTATATTGCAATACGAAAATTCCAATTATCAATTAATTAACAATTGTGACGTCAATTATATGTTGTGAAATTTAACTTGTTCTGTTATACACAACTGAGATAATATAATCATTTTATTTGAAGTATACTGATATAATAAATCTGCTAAATATTGAAATTTCACAATTAAAATACTGAAATTCTCCAACATGACATCTTGACAAACTTCCCTAAATAAAAATGTCGAAGTTTCCTTATAATTCAATGTAAATAAATTAATTTATCAATTAAAAAAATCTCGAATGTCAAATCTGTCAGAATTTTAACTTTCATGCAGTTTTATGTAGTTGCATAATCATATTGATGCACAATTGTTAGATTATAGATTTTAAATTGTTTTATCGATCCAGCTCTGTTAGTTATCGGTAGTTAAATCACTTTGAAGTAAACTTTTGGCAGCCTCGTTCACTAATTACCGAGGTACCAGGAATCTTTGAGCACACGACCGGCTTGTTCTCTACAATTTAGGAACCGGCAAAACTTTGAAATTGAACAGAAAATGATTCGTTAAATGCTTCAACTATCTTCAGCCCGGTGGACTAATTAGTATTGGATATAATGGAAGACATTTTATTTGCGGTGTAACATAACAAGCGATATTTAACTTTTTATTTCATAGTCTTTTTTCGCTTGTTTTCAACCTTACTTTCCTTACCCTCTTTATGATCCAGAAAGTAACTTTCGGTTAGGTAACAGGTTACGGTGGGGTAGACACAACTTTCTTGAAATATGACTCTTAAATGCATCTCGATTATCATAGGCAAAGCGTCACGTATTTGATGAATAAAGTCAGTAGTAAAAGACCGGATATGGGTGGTCCGCTGACGTCATTTTGACATTTCAATAAGATTTCAAGCATGGTATCAAAAAATTGATATATACTCTCTTATGTTACATTTGAAGAGTTTATAATACTTTCCACTAATGGCTGGGAATTCAAAAAAATGTGTTTATGAAAGTGCGGTGAAATTTTTAGGTTGTGTAAGCATTCCCACACGGACGAAAATATATTTTTAGTATATATAAATTTTTCAAAAATATACATTTTATAAATATATTTCATATATATTCAAATTATATCAAAGTATACTTTAAATATATCAACAGTATTTTAAATATATTTTTAAATACATTTTCGTCCATGTGGGTTGCTTTGATGTTAATTTATGAATACTTGATAAGCGATTCTCTCTTCTTTTTCAAATATACTGATCCAAATAAAAAACGCAACACTTTATATGTAACTCCAATGGGAAGTGTTGCGTTTTTTATTTGGACCAGTGCACTGAAAAAAATGCTACCTTGAATCAAGTATATTTAACTTGAATTAAGAAGTAAATATCCTCACATACATTTAAGAATATATATTCTTCATTCCAGTTAAGTAGATTTTCACAAGTATATTATGTACTTGATGACAGTGTAATATTTTTTTTCAGTGTGTACACTCATAGAAAAAAGCACTATTTTAGTTTTCTAAGGCTATCTAAGTTTTCTAAAGATCGATTTCAAGATCGGCAAATTCTACTTGATGATCGGCAGATTCTGCTTGGCGCCCGGTAAATTTTGCTTGACCAGCAAAAAAGCAGAATCTGCTTGGCAAGTCAGCCGAATGTGTAGTTTTTTTTTCAGTGTAGCACTGGGAAATGAAATATTGAAAAAAACAATATACAGAGGCTCTTAACTTTCGAGAGGGATGCAACGTTAATAAAAATAAAATTGCAGTGTGCGAGAAGTGGCTGATGGTTCAAGTAATCGAGCACTAAAACGAACGAAACAAGTGAATGAAAATGACTAAGATACAGATAAATGAAGAAAATTTGCACTCACTTCTGTGTGTTGGCTATATTTTCTATTATACAGCCAGGCTTTATATCACCCATATTTGACTTCCTCGAAGCTTTTGCTTTTTTTGCTCGGTTTCGAATGGCCTGAAAAATAAAGAAAAAATGATTTTACACCTTAAGTGCTCCAGATAAAATTAAATATTATTACAAAATAACTTTTTTTTATCCCTCGACCAAAGTTATATCATTTCGAAACACTACTCGGGCATTTATCGATTGAACTTCGGAAATTATAAATCACAGCAGAAAGCAAAATTTGGTGGCAATAAATATGAAATATAAAGTAATTGCTTCAAAAAATTGTTGTTGGCGATAAGAACTTTTAACTTGGAAACGAATTTTTTTCGTTATCCAATTTATTCATACGATGTGAGATATAAATTATAAATTTTCATATAAGGATTTTTTCGTAAGAAAAAAAAAACAGTTTGTTAGTTTTTATTGTGCAAGTAAAATTATACCGGGTATGAATATTAATCCTATTATCGCATCCGCTCTTGGCGGACTATCCAAAAACTTGTTTCTACCTTAGATAACTTTTCATAGTCCATTTTATAAGCTGACTATGAAAACAAACATTCTGTTTGTTTTAGAATGTAAATATACAGAAAACGAATTTGCATCAATTAAATTCCAATCAATTCAAAACAGTTTTAAATTAATTCGTTAAGGAGTTATCATGCTGGAAATTATATTTATTAATAATTTCAAATATTTCTGTAATTTTATTATGATTAGTTGAGAATTTTCCTCCTCCATTTTCAGAAGAAAAAATGAACATATATGTTACATACGTCGGCATATATATGGCACATAACTTGTATGCTATATATATTTTTTATTAAATTGGCTAACTTTTTAAAAGTTGAATCATGAAATCTGTTCAAAATCTGAATCATAAAAACATTTCTATTGTATTTCGTACAATTCATCGGCATGTATGTATAAATTTGAAAAAACAAACAGAAGAGTTCAAAAAAAATTAACCTTTATCGCCCTTATCTCTTGAAAAAAATTGAAACGATTTGTGTAGCTTCTACTACGACCCAACTGCTTCGACAATACAATCACCAATAATGTTCATGCATTTCTTCTGGAGACCGAACTTCAAACTATACAAATTATAGAGCTAGCCGGATTGAATTACATTTGCAATCTGATAAGTTGTCTCAATAGAATGGGTACATGATATAAATTCAAACTGTACGCAGTTACGTTATTCACTAATGAATTCGTACACAGACTGATTCATACGCAGTTAATAAACAGTTCAACGCTTGATATGTGCGCAGTCGATTCGTACACAATTTAACATGTAAACAATGTATTCCATGATGGTATTATTGATACACTTAAGCAGTGCCCGATGTTTACTGGTACGTCACTTACAATTCTAACCACACGTGATCCTTCTTAGTTAGTATATAATTTGGGTCTTACTAAACTAACAAATGACTTCAGTCGTTACAACACATTATAAACAAATCATCATGTCTTTGTTTTTTATTTTTTATTTGAAAGGCTTAATGGAAGTTAACTGTAATAGAAATTCAATCTCCAAAGATAAGAAAAAACATTAAGAAAAAAGAATAGATACGAAACAGTTACTGTACCTTGAAAATGTTGTAGTAAAGGAACACCATCATGATGCAGGGAATGTAAAAACTGGATAAGCTGGAGTAGATGATAAAGTCCGTATTGTAGAAGAGGCAAAGATCTGGTGTCCGTTCGGGAGTGTTATTCAGTCCAAGAACAATAGGACTACCGATTGCAGCCGATATTGCCCACACTAACAGTATCGTTAACCACACTCTTCTATTGTTCTTGTGCTTGGCGTACTTTATTGGCTTGGTCACCGCTATGTATCTGCAATTCAAATTCAAGCACTGTTTTCGACGACGAACTGCCGAACTGTCGAATGATCATTTGTCAAAAAAAAAACTAACACTGTGCGTCCGACCGAGTATAATACTAAATCACAACTGTTACAGTGAAAATTAAAAAAAATGCAGTTTTTTTTGTATTAATGAGGAGAACCGAAAATATTTCGATAACTAATCAGAATAAATGATTTTATTATCGAACCGATTTGAAATGGTGCGAATTATTGATATACGCTCAAGTTATTCAAAAATGCTTGACTATCGTATCTCAGCTATCCTGCTTTCAGAAGTAGTAAAAGGACTTGAATTTCATAAATATTGGAACACATTAAATGTTACAAGTTGACGCTATATATAATCTCAATGCTTGATGATATACCGTGACAGTATTTAACACTTTTTTGGACCTTATTTTCAATCAATGTTAAATTTTAAATGAAATAATATTGAAAATAAGTATTTTTTGTGCGGAGTTTTTTCGAGGAACAAATTATCTAATTCATCATGAAAAACGGAAATATTAATTGTATTATATTTTTTTCAAACTCGATTGATAATTTTGTTACAACTTTAATGGTTTTTATTTTGATTATTGATTCCGACGGCCGAACTGCTTTAAGTGCGAAAATGAACATCAAGGTTGCTCGCGATATTGGCAAAAATTTTTGTACCGAAGCTTATTATTGTGCCGTGTATTGTGTACTACTGCGGTAAACGCTGTTTGTACAGAAAAAGCTATACGCTAGTTCCAATATTCCGAGTCGTATCACGTATACCAAGAAAGTTGAACAAATTATTATTCGTTTACTTTTTTTTATTTCACTTGGTTTTGTTACTTCTCTTCTTCAATTTTTTTACCGAGATTTTTCATCGGCGACCGATGAAGATTCCGCTTTCGTGTCCAAAAACACAAAACAACAGTCGAGTCTTGCAATTTTCTGTGCTGCCGAAAAGAAACCGATATCGAAACTGCGCGTCGTTGCAAAACCAGGCGCATTCGGTAAACTAACCTGTCTATTGATATAGCCACCAAATTGAAGATTGAACTCGTGCTGCATGTCACGTCCATTGCTATGTAAAAATCACACACGAATGCCGGCAGACTCCATGCGCCGTTTACCTGCAATCAGAAACAAAAGTTTTTTCTTTTAGTCAATTCAAGTTAATCTCACGCGTTGGTTTGGTTTTTACACGTGTATTTCTAACAAAGTTTTCCAATTAACCTTAGTTAATCAATTTCGTATTATCATTGGTCGGAAAACTTTTCATTCGTAAAAAGTATACTGAAAATATCAATTCGTTTTTGTCGCAAAAAGATTCTTAAACACTTGTACAAAATTAACTCAAGTTTTTTTAACATTTTTTTCAAAAAGGAAAAAGATCCTGGATTTTAATAGCTTATTTAACTCTGCTTTCAAGGGATTGATATATTACTTTGCTTTTTCCGTCACTATAATATGCACGTAGATATATACAATACGTTCATATTTCAAAGTTCGTTGAGACCATCGATATTTCTGTATGATTTACATCTGCATGTCACACGTTTGGGTTATTATTTATTGTTCTAATCTCTCTAATCCTGCGGGCCGGAGTTAATCATCTTTTGAAAATCTGTTATGTCTGATATGCAATGTTTTTTAAATTTATTTTTTAAATCTTCTGGCAAAATGGTAAAAATGTTTAGAGACGAAAGTTCAAAAGATAAACAATTTGTGAAAACCTTTTTCGATGGTCAAGTTTGCAACTTTTGGCAGGAAATTTTTATTGTTCATACAGAGTTCAATTATCTGCACTATTCAAAAATTCAACGTGTATTCTTCTAAAAAAAAACAAAAAATAAACAAAAGACTTTCCCAGACTTTCAAATTAACTTGACTATTTTTCATTGCAAGTGCATGCTTCTCCTCTCTATTCTTTCGTAGGTTCAAATCTTTTTTGTTGGGGTGTGGTGAAAAAGTTTGTCTTTGTTCATTTTCAAGCAGAAAGTCATATACTTTTGGAGGATTGTTCTTGAACTAAATGAAGAAAGTAGCTGTATATATTAGATGAAATTAAACAAAATATTTCAACATTTGAAGCTTCTAATTGCCAGCTTAATGAAAAAGCTAACCGCGCCCATAATGAAATTTTAATTGACAAAAAATTGCAGCATAACAGATTACAAGATAATTTGTAGAATAAGGTGTACATTGTACTTTGAATATTACAAGGCTAACTTGATGAGTTACTGTTATTGCAAAGGATTTAGGCAATGTTAGTTTTAGTCTAAATGGCAAGGTCCTTGGGATTGGAACTTCCTTATCGTTACCAGTAATAATATATCAATCATCGACACATTATAGAAGGCATGTTGAACACGAATTCTCTAATTCACTATTCACGTATATACGCGGCTCGTATACGATGGCAACTATACTACTATGTAGTGCATAATGAACATATCGATAACAACCACATTAGAGAACGAAGATATAGATTCGGTAAAATTGATATGACCTGTGAACAAACGAGAGGCCGCCACTCCAGAGAATGCGTCGGCTAATACACTTTCATATATACGATACGCGTAAATCGTTTTATGATGTCGCATCAAAATGTGTCTCGTATGAGCTTGGGTCGATAGTGAAGGTTCGTGATAATCAGCACAACCTATGGTGTGACAAAAAATGAAAGAAACGTCCCGGTGAAACGAAGTAGCTCTATTCATAATCACGCAGATCAAATCGCTCTTGTGTACCCGATGAATTAATATCCCTAAGAGGGATTTAAAATTATAATGCTTTACGTGATTTGGTGTAAATGTGATATCATTTGAATGAGATTCATCAGCAGAAAAGTATATTTTCCTTGATTCAAGTTAATTAAAAGATTAGGATAGGGTTGAAAGGGAAGGATTTATTTCATCGCAATTGCGCCATCGCCGGGAAGTGTAATTGGTTCAATTTTATGGAATTCCTCGTTACACGAGTGGTACGTTATCATAATCGTGATGATAATGGAAGGTTCTTTTTTCGACGTGGCTCGCCGTCCGAGTGATCCCACAAAATACCATTTGTTCCAGAAGGCGCACTGCTGCCAGCATTAAACACACGTTATTACATTAATGATATTACATCTGAATTCTTTGCAATCTGGAGCGTCATCGTTGTGAACAATATACGAATTATAATTAAAAATGTTTGTCCAGCTTCATCCGGGGGCTTTTCTTCAATAACGGCATAATTCAGTTGGAAACTTTTTATGCGATAGAACAAACAATCATGACAACATATTAGTTGCATTATACACAGTTAAGTGAGCACCGCACACGGCACAGACTGTCGCCTGTGAAATTACAAAGTTAAATGCAATAGAATGAAAGCGATTTTGGCAGTGAGCGAAATCTGCTAGTTATTAAAACCTCTGAACAATTGATGATACACTCGACCGTGCCGTCACGTATTTACGATGCTTAATTATTCTTCGACGGTGTTTCGCTTTTCTGTTTTCTGCCCTAATTGATATTACAGTCGATAGAATACAGCCGGGTGTTAAGGTTTAAATTTTACAATTTTTGTACAACAGTCTGAAGAATGTGTGTGAGCAAGCAGCATGTTTTCAAATTACCATTAGATCGATTCTTACAACGCACATGTTAGCGCAAATGTATAGCATTTTGAAAATTCGAGTGTCCCAGAGGGGTCTCCATCGAGATAACAAGATGTTTTGCTGTCATTCAACTGTACATTTAAAAGCCAGACCAGCGCACACAATGTCGGTACAAAATTTAAAAGTAAGATCACCTCGAATTTCCATGATGTCTATCCTCAAAGTGTATTTATTGTTACAGTATCGAAGAGCAACATTATAAAATCACCAGTATGTTCGACGGCTGCATTAACATTTGATAACGAATTCATGGACGTCTTTGACGTCGGACCAAAATCGTCCTCAGAGTGCTCAAAAGTCGACCTTATTTAAGTTACTTGTGCGGTGTTGATGGTGTTTTGTATTTATTTAGATACGATTCCAGGTACGTATATTTTAAAAAATAATCAAAAGAAAGACCATGGCGACGAGGGAGGTTTATTCGTAATTTTAACATTATTAAAAAGTAGAAAAAACGTTGTGTAATTAGCAGTATTACAATAATGAAATTTGAAATTGAAACGTTTATTGGCTTGTGTAATTAACATTAACGAGTGGCCATAAAAATAATGGAAATTTTTTGTTAATACGGGTCTACAGATGTACTTACAAAATCTATGCGGAGTCACGTGCTTCGTTTGGTCTGCATAATGTAATATTCACGATCCAAAGAGTAATTTTGTCAACACAATTGCAAGTGTGTAAGTGGAGGCTATAATGAAATCGTACGTGACTCGGGTGAGATAAGATTTATTATTCGACTATAATATACTTGCTCAATTCATTAAAAATGGGATATTCGTAAATAGTTTGTTTAAATTATAATTGATTAGAATTTTTGTTATGAAATTTTCGTTTAGTCGTTTTCGCAGGGTCGTCACGATTTTACATTTGTATATGCCTGTCGAAGTTAATCGACATAAAAGTTTCGACGTACTAAGGTGGGAAGTCTTATCTTCCCTTGTACACAAAAATTGACGTGTCAAACTTATCGAATTTTCTTTATACCTTTTGAAATGTATAGAAAATGTATCCGTCATTATTATGCCAATAACAAATGACTATTTTGTTATTGTGGTAGTATGGTAATATGGAATACGGTGACATGTCAAGTTCACACGTGATTATGATTTAATAAATTATTCGTACAATTTTCATTGAGCTTACAGCATAAAGTGAAACAATCAATTAACGTTTTTTTTTTGCTTTATCCATTTTTCACTGGTACATTCATTTAAATGCAGAAAATGTCATGTCAGATTTTTAATTTTAAAAGTCATATATAAATTAAACCGGTTTTGTCGTAAATCTTTCATCGTGGCTAATTTCTTTATAAAATCAATTGCACCCAACTACGTCATCGCCAGGTTATTGAAAGAGGCAAGAGAGTGAAAAGTCTCAAAATCGTTTCGCAGTGTAACACTCTGATAGCTTTACGGTGTCGACCTTCTTTTCAGCATTCTCTTTAAATTCTGATATTATGTCTAGGTTCAGGTAGATATGATCCAATCTTAAACGAAAATGAAAACAGTCGATGAAAATTTGTCACTTATCGTTCATTATGTTGATATATATTTTCATAAATTTTTTTGATGAAATTTAAATGCTAAAAAAGTGAAGCAGAAAAAGTCAAAAATCTCCTTTTCGCACATTATATATATTTCGTCTGTGTGCGTAAGTAAATTTCCGTCTGATTCATGAAAGATTTTCTTTTTCCTAAACACAATTCTAACACATTTTTTCCACAAGTATAAAATAAATACCTTTGAGATATGAATAAAAACATAAGGTTAGGAAATTCCAGTTGTACCGTAAATTTTCACCACTGATAATTTAAGGATTTCAAAGTTCAGAAATGATGGTTTCACTTAAAAGTAAATTGGTCGAACACGAAGCAAGGTAGCGAGGCACATATGACGCTTGGGATTGAGCTGTTATCATGCGATATTGTACGTCAGTTCAGATAAACCGTCCAAAGTGATATCATGTTCAAAGCCAACCCCCTGAAGCTCCATTCTAATACCTTCCACACGAAATATGTCTTGATTTCTTAGCGAAAAAAAAAAGTTGAAAACCGAAATTGGTTAGATCCAAATAAATGTCACCTGATATTGCTACCAAAATTCTGAACGCACCCGTATTTAGAATCAGCAGCTTAATTTTCGGTACCCTAAAGTAGCTACGGAAACGCCTCTCTCTCTCTTTCTCTCTCGGTGCAACGCATATTAGACCATAACTTCATGTGAACTTTCTGCTATGTATGAGCATGGAACGGCAGATTTGCTTGGCGTAAATCCAGACGCGGTCACGATCCGTACTTGCATAGTTTCAGCTATGATACAACCGTTACGTTCTACGAAATGCATGTCCAGTAAATGGCCCAGGTATTTCTAATATCGCCCTAAGTGCGATCTGATTCACTTTAATTGAATCTCTAGATTTTGATCCTACCCGATTATACAGAGAAATTCGTAACAAAAAAAAAAATAAAAGCATCAGACTATTACGTCTGGAGAAATAACAGACGGTTTTGAAGTTATTTTTGAATAACACAAACGATTCAGGTTATAGGGTTGGCACTCAAAGAAACAGTCGATTGGTTTAACAATGTTTATTTCATTAAACTTAACAGAAATTATTTTTGTGGTATTTTAAACAATTTTAGTAATATAATTAGAAATTATAGCCTATGAGGGCGAGCTCGCCCCATGAGGCCCCTATAAGGGAGAGCATTACAAGCCCTACAAACGCCCGATCAATTTCTAATAGGGTATAATTAACTTATAACTAAGTCGATGTGACAAAAATATATATGACACATATATAAAAATATATGTGACATGTTATAAAATATAGTAATTTTAAGTAATTAATGCTTACGTAAAACCTTGGATTCTGGACTCAACTCTTAACGATGATTTCTGCTTATTGAAACTTCATTTACGGTTACTGGTATTTACGGAATTTTTTGACTCTTGGTTAAGATCGGATTCTGGATACTGCGGATCACTTATTTTGTTACACTTTAAACAGAGTCTCTGCGCAAGGACTGGCTCTTGGATGAGAACTCTGGTATATTTGCCGCTAAACTATTTGAAGACAGTCGGACAAATTCTCTTGCTGTAGAACAATTTAAGGACAACAGATTCAAGAGATGAGTCTACCGGGTCAACCGGGAGGAAAGACTGACTTGACTGGACCAGGAGCACTCTATTTATCTAAATTTTTCAGCATGGGAAAGATAGGAATTGTAAAAGTAGGAGGCTTCCAGGAAAATCATTTGATATTTCAGCACCTTTGTAAAACAGTGTACAAAATTTGGGTCTTTCTTACATCATAGCGTTTGGTCACCTGCTCATCAATATGCGTTATGAGATCACTCTA
>JAPYZS010001974.1:0-11114 GCA_030522925.1 Trissolcus japonicus
ATGTGCAAAAAATTAATGAAATGTTTCAGATTCGAGAACGGCAGTTAGTAAAAACCACTGCAAAATACCTACCACCTTTCTATGCAAAAATTAAATTAATATAATATAAGATATATTTTATGACAAAATGTGTTTTTGTTCGACCGAGCTCTTTATAGACATTGGCCTGTCGGGGTGTCGGATTGTCGGCAGCGCTCGGCCGCCGTCTACTGACCTCCCTTTCGTTCCCGGGAGCCTCCTTCCGGGTTCTCTTGTCTTGTGGGCTCTCGCGCAAACTTCTCTTCGTCCGCCGCTGTGCATTGCCCTCAAAATGCTCCACAAAATTCGCAACGATCGAATACCTTTTCTTTGGTTTCTCTGTGACTTTCACCTGTTCGACATTACTCTCCACTATCTCAAGGTCAATCTGTTTCACTGGTTCTTCGAATTTTATTTCTGTCTCGTTATTTTCAACGGCCTCGCTATGATCGACGATGTCAGTCTCTGGCACCATCTCGTCCAGGGACTTGTCTTCGACTAGGATAGGTTTCCCGATATCGGCCTCTTCTGAGACAAGCGACTCCACAGACTCGCCCTCCGATTTCATCGAGTCCTTGGTCCCATAGTTCTTTGATTCCGTCTCAGTTGAGCTGTACGTTTTGTTCTCACTTTTTGGTACCTCTTCATCGACGTCGGATTCGTAGTCGGAGATCTGAGCCTTGATCTTACTCAACGTCTTCTCAAGCAGATCTTCAACGTTTGTTAAGTGCAAAGATTCAGAAGACGACTCCACTTCCTCGCCTATCTCCAACTCACCCTCGGATATGTCTTCGTCGTCGTACTCCTCGTCTTCTTCGACCGACTCTTCTTCCTCCTCATATTCTTCCTCTTCTTCAACTTCTTCTTCAATTTCCTCTTCAACTTCCTCTTCAACTTCAACTTCAACTTCAACTTCTTCTTCAACTTCAACTTCCTCTTCATCTTCAACTTCCTCTTCAATTTCTTCTTCAACTTCCTCTTCAGTCTCTTTTTCAACTTCAATCTCTTCGTCAACGTCCTCATCAGACGATTTGTCCTCGACTTCTTCCATAATTTTTATTTTTGAACCGATCTCGGAAAAAGATTGGTATTCACTGTCGTTACTCGTGGAAGATGTCGACTTTTGTACCTCCGGGTTATCAATGCAACATTCATCACTCCCCGACTTCTGTTTTTCAGTTGCTTTTGTCTCTCGTTCGGTTGTTTCGCACTTTATTTCTGATTCCACAAACTCATTTTTACTCACTGATTCTTCAACTTTACTTTCAACTATTTCGGCTTTCATTTCAGTTACTTTCGTTTCATCTTTCACCTCTGATTTGAATTCTTCCTCTTTGCAATTCCGCTCTACAATTTTATCCTCAGTGGCAACTTTCTGTTTTTCACACGTCTCGTTTTTCTCTTGTTGGACCCCTGTCAGTTCTGGGATCTTAGTACAGTTTACCGGTTCGGGCTTTTGAATGCAACAATCGACAGATCTCCGAAGAGCCACGCAACCTGTCTGACGTTGTGCACGATTTTTCAAAATCGGAATCTTCGAAGGTCTACAAATCCTCTGATCACAAACATCTAACAACCTCCGTTTCTCAGAATTACAAACGTTCCTTGGAAAGTCTTGCAACTTATTCATCAGCTGGTTACAGTAACGATTAGGAGGCTCCTTCTTCGTGTGCATTTTATTTTTGAAATTGAACTGGTTAGATCTCATCTGAGGTAATTTCGATTTTGAACCAGCATTTGGCAAGGTGTATTTACTTACTAAAGGTTTCAACGATTTTTCTTTGCTAACCATTGTTTTCATGCTTTTAATATTATTATTACTATTATTATAAGAATTAACTTTCATAGCATTTCGGTTTGTTGGACATACCGGTTTCTTAACCACATTCATCAATTTCTTGCCCAATTTAACCGGGGACCTCCTTCCATAAACTTTCTTAACCGGCGACCTGGGTCTACTTTTATTTACATTGAATTTGACTCCGTTAAAACTTTTAACATTACAGTGCTTCGTTACATTCATTGTTCTATTGACCCTTCTATTCACACTTTTAATCTCCTTCCCGTCCAAAGTTACATCTTTACCATCACTCCGATCAATGTCTTCTATTGACTTAAACGTATCGTCACTGGCACTCGGCGTGTCGTCGCCGGTTTTGGTTTCCTCGCTAATCTTGACCTCCTTATCCATTTGAATAAACGGAGCCCCGTCTTTGACAGCGACAGCAGCTGACTCGGAGACCTGGATCTCGAAGTCCAACGTCTCGCAGTTCGCAAGTGACATACCCTTATCGTCCATTTCATCATGGACAAAATTCTGATCGGTACTTTTGGGACCTGGGGATCCCTCTTGGCCCGATGCGGCGATGTTAGATAAGCTTGGTTCAGCGACCGTGTTATTTGTATTAGCGCATGCACTGGGCGACGCATTTGGAACAAACGTAAGCGTTGTGACAAACGAGCAACGTTTCTTTTGCTTTGGCTTATCAGCTATTTCATTATCATAACCGCTGGGATAAGCATCATTCGACGTCTTATCTAAATCTAAAGTGTCCGTCGTGGTGCTGGTTTGATTCTCATGGTCTCTAGGATTCGTTTGTTCCAGCTCAGAGACTTTAACATCTAATAAAGAAGCGGTAGCGTTTTGCTCTCTTGGACCATTGCCTACTGGGGTTACAAGCGGCGTTGGATGCGTACGTACCGGGTCGACAACGATTAGTTGTGAGCACTCATTAGCATTGAAGTCGCGCCGTTCGGCTTCAGTTAATAGGCAAGGTACTTGATTAATACTGCTAGAGTCTGCGGCTATCGGGTTGCTCTGTACTCGCTCGGGTCTGACTGTGTCTGTCAATTGTTTAGCGTCACTGTTCGGTGTCGAGTCAAGGTGCTTCTTTGGTGACAGCGATTCCAGGGCCGAGGAAAGCGGGCCCAATAATTGCTCCGGCAGTGACCTCATGACTGTTATCAACTGCTCGATGGCTGCTACCTGTTGAGGCTCGCTTGAAGTACCAGCCGCAGCTTCCATTGGATTTTCCCTCGAACTTGGTTCGACCTTTTCGTCTGGTTTTTCAACTTGGATGTCATTGACGGTTGCTTTATCAACTTTGTCTTCGATTTGATCGACAGGTTTGGGTTCTGCTTCATCGTTGGTTTCGTCCTTTGCCATCGGTTCAGGTAAATTCACCGGCGCACTGATGGCTGAGTGGTTCATTATTACATTGTTGTATATCGGCTCTATCTGTCTGTCGTTGAGCGCTTTTATCAAAGGATCTTTTTCAAATTTCCAATTATCTGTCAGTTCGTGCAAAGCTGCCAACTGCTGCTGAAAATCGGCCTGCAAACGTTCTACCGTGGGCGACTTTACCTGCTTCCGCAATTCTGAGTCCAACAAATCCTGACTCCCTGTCATCAGGTGACGTTTCATTTCTACAGAATTTTCTGCTGCATCTAAAAATTTTTTTTAACAGTAAATATCATCTCCTGGATTTTTTGATAGTTATCAAATCTTCTTTTTTTATTAATTAATAATATTTAATAAATTAATTAATTAAAAATAATAATTTATTTTTAATATTTTTAAAAATAAATTTTGTATGACAAATCAATTCGTAATGTATTTGCGCTCGCATTCACTTAAACCTGATACAATATGCTGGATGAGAAAACAGATAATCGCAAAGCTTGAAAGATTTCCTTTTTGATATTAAAGTTTATCTTGTGACATCATGCGAGCGAATGAACACTGTTTCTAAAATTACATGCGTTTAGTCATGAGCGCTCGTAAAAGAAGGACACTTCAGGCGGAATCTTGACTTAGGAAAGACTTGAATGAATCAGACAATTATGCGTATTTGTATCTCATGCTATGACATCAGTATCATCACTACTTCTGATCGTGTTACAATATCGCTGTTTTTCTTTTTCAAATTTTTATAAATATGTTTTTTGCATATGTAAATTACATAAGATATGATTGAAAATGAACACGAGAACGTTTACAATTTGAAAAACATCGTACACTTTGTCGATATTAATTGTAAGTCTACAAATAAGAATGAATTAAAATTTGTCTTAAAAATCGAAATGACAAACCTTTGCGGGGTGCAGCCTCTTCATTTTCCACCCCACTCGATGGGCCCCAAATTCTCATTAAAAATGGTTTTAATTGATCTTTTTGTAATTCTATCAATGCGGCTTCTTCATTTCCCGAATTATTGTCAAGGGCATTTACAACATTGAACAGTGAATAATTTCCTTTTGACATTATACTTTGAACCTAAAAATGCATAATTTATTATAATTGAACTTAGTTGGATTGAAATTCGTGTCATTTGGCATCTGAAATGAATGTACCTTTCTTTGACGCAGCTGAACTGCCGCGGCGACAGCAGTCCACGCGTCACCTTTCGACAATCGTAACGCATCTCTGGCTTCGGATTTAGAAAGTAATCCAATGTCATTCTCGCGTTGCTCTTTTCCTTGAGTGGTCACCAGTACTTGAACAGTCTCGATTAAATGCGGCCACTGCGTTGTCAGCCATTCTAAAGGGTTAACCGGGTCTCGCGCTAATGCTACTTGCACATCGTCGGTTGACAATCCGCGTCTCTCCGCCTCTCTCAAAAGATCCACCAGTTCCAATCCTTGTCGGGTCAAAGTCGACAAATTTGGCAAGGTCGGCCCTTGAAACAAAGATTCCATCCCGGACTCGCTGAATCTTGACTGACTTGGTTCCTGAAACCCACACAACCTTGTTATAATATTTTTTCGATTTTATATTACATGGGTATAAATAAATTAATCGGACAAAAAGTCAAAGGAAAGTTAATACAAGAAATTATCGCTGATTAAATTTACATCTTGATTTGAAAACACTTAAAAATCAGATCGCTTTAAACTAAATTGAAACAAAGTTGAAACGATAATTTAGTTTTGTTTAAGACATATTAACAAGTGTACCCTGGAATGGTAATATTGGAGAGGCGAAGAAATCGAGTTTCTTCTGAGGATTTCTTGTTGAAAGTTTGGCTGGTATCGAAGATACGAATCGGGACTGTTAGAAAACCCAACTTCCTAAAACAAAAACTTAATTTTGTCAGTTTTGTTAGGCAATTGATTTTTCACCGATAACGCATATCATTGTACCTCTAAATCACTATCATCAAATCTGGTTGAACTTTTGGACGGTGCCAAGGATGCAGATCTTTGAAAATTTTCATGCCGTTTAATCATAATGGGATCATCATAAGTCTGTGCAAAATAGTCAAAAGAATACAAGAATAACAAGTTATCAACACTGTTAAATTAAAGACATTGATTAATTCGACTGATGTATGTTACTTTTGTTCCCTTTGGTATACCTGAGTGGAGATGCTTTGCGGTGGTGGCGAAGTTCCTGTGGACATGGTTTTGTTTTGACTTTCGTCTTTGCTCTGTTTGCTAACTATTTGTTCGACGGGTGGCGTATTTGTTTCAACAGTTGTTACAGAATTAGTATCAGTGATTGCCGATGGCTCTCTATTTGCATCAGGTGCATTGTTATGCTCCGGAACTTTTGAACTTGTGCTTTGTATTGGCGAAGTTCCTCTTGACATTTGGGTTGATGAAGAATTTGGTGTCGCAGGAGGAGTCATTTGTACTGTAACATCTTGTGTAGGAGATACAGGTTTAGATATTTCAGGTTCATTTTCTTCCAGTTTCTCTGACTGATTAGTATCTGTGAATCACACAAATTGTATATCTTGATTATAACATTTTTCTTAAAAACGACATTTTGTTAAAATAAAATCAACCACAAATGGCAAACTTTTTAATTAGCCTTTTTACACATTTTTAGAATGAAATTAGAACATCAGAAAGTTATTTCGAATGAAGAACAATAAATAATTAAAGATTAATATAAAATAATTAAAATTATGATAATTGAAAAGTTATTACAAGTTGATACGAAATAAAAAAAAATTTGCATTTACAGAGATATCTCTTGACTGATGTGCTTTAGAAAAAAAAAGTTGAAGGTTTCAGGAATGTAGTGTTGAGTGGTGTTTGATGAATTCAAAGAGGATCGGCCAAATGCACTATCGTCCTTGAACAACGAGTTTTGCATCTTGAATGAATAACAATAGGAATAATAAGACATAATAAAACTCCTCTGACATAGATGATCCCGTGCAATTCAATCACGATTATGCATTTGGTGTACTTCTACATTTAATCAAATCAACTGTTTTCTTTTTATTTTCGTTCATTATTCATTCAAGATAATTACAATCGTTGAAAATAACTGAAGTGTGGTAACTGGTAAAACAATTTGCTTCGCCAAGCAAGAATTTCCGTCATTATAATTACAATGTGTCTGATGATGAAAAAATATAAAAATAGACAAGAGGTGCGTCCACAAAGTGATGACGATGAGTACACGGATATTATAAATATGCCAAGTTTACCTACTTAGAACAGAGGAGCAACCAAAAAAAGAACGAAAATTATCAAAAATTCACCGGCGGTCTCCAAACTTGTCACCGGAAGCTCGCGCCGACTCTGCAAATTGAGCGAAAAAAAACTACCCTCCGTCACTTGGACTTTGTTCCAAAAGAAAAGCTGATCTTTCGCCTGAATCTACCTTTGCCTTTCGCCACGCTGTTATCGCTATCCTCGCTGACTCTCGGGGTGCCTTTTCTTTCCACGTCAGACAAACCGTCGCTCGGCTTCGAAATCGTTTGAGGTTCCTCCTTTTCCGCCGGGGGCAACGCGATGCTCCGAGTTTTGCAACAGACGGTGCAAACCTTCAGTTTGGCTTCGTTGATAAAAGTGCAGTGCTCGCAGGGCCAAGGTTCCGTCTCATCATCGATATCCTTTTTCATCTCGACGTTCCGAAAATTTGCAACTTCACCAACCTGCCTCGTCAGAGAATTTGTCCTTGACCGCACCTTCGAGCTCTCGTTTTCAGACTCAGATAATTTCGCACCTTTGAAGGCTCTCCTTTCCAGTCGACCCTCACAGTCACGTTTCGCGTGTCTCAATTCAAACCCATTGGCAAATTTGCCCGGAACCTTGGGTAAATTAATCCTATCGTTATCTTCAGAAGAACTAGTCACTTTGGCACGAACTTTGCTAAGTCTGCGTTGACACTTTTCTTCGTCCGTGCTTTGACCCCTGGCTCGATTGCTGCTGAAACTTGACCGGCGTTGAGTGTTCTCCTCGTCTGTACTCTGGCCTCGGCTGGGACGAGAACTGCCGCGCCCGCGTTGAGAGTTTTCTTCGTCCGTGCTTTGACCCCGACTTGGTCGGTTGTTGCTGAAATTTGACCTTCGTTGAGAATTCTCCTCGTCTGTACTTTGACCTCGACTGGGGCGTGATTTACTGAAACTGGGTCTACGTTGATTGTCGTCATCCGGGCTTTGAACCAGACCAGGACGTGTCCTGGATGTGTTTAGGTTGCTAGCAGATTCAACCGACGGCGCTCTTTGGAACCGTTTTCCATTTTCTTGACCATAACGTGATCGGGACAATTTTTGTTGATCCTCATTGTCGGTATTCCGGACAGAAGAACCGCGCCTGCTGGACATGTCCGACAACTGATCTTCTAGACTAGTTATTCTATCCTCTGACTTCCAACCTCTGAAAATAATTGATAACATTTAAATACTAATTTTGTTGCAATTTTTAGACTGCAATGATGAAAATGTTACCCTCGCCGTGATCTTTGCGAAGCTCTATCATCGTCCGGATAATATTTCGCTCTGTTTCTTGCAATGCTGTCTCTCCGAATGTTTCTTGAACTTCTGGATAGCCGATCATCAAAGTCCGACTCATCTGAATTCTCCGAGCTTGCGTCTGATGAACTGGGCGATCTTCTTATCCTGGATCTCGAAGCCGTTGACTTTTTCGATTTGATACTCGGGGACGGCGATGGAGCTCTGGATCTTCGACTTGATTTTGCGCTCCTAGCTGGACTGTGAGCCCGGGACAAGGTTCCAGGATAGTGAGGTGGCAGCATGTGTGACGACGGATGATAACCCATGGGGTAATTCCACATAGGCGGTGGATGGTTCAGACTCATCGTAGATCCTCCCAGGCCAGATTCCCATGGATGTCCGTGTGGGTACCACATGAAGGGGTTATTTAAATGGGACATCGACTGAGCCTAAAAGATCATTTGTTTTTTTTTTGTTTTTAATTAAAAAAAAACATATTTTTTTAATGTAAGACAAATAAATAATGTAATTAATATTTGGTTGTGTTTCACATCAAGTGCTATTTATTCATCAGTATTATGAGGAAACTGGAAATGCGATATTGCATATGTGAGCGACGCTATAACTGACACACTTGTGACTTATGATTCATCAATCAATTTTCTAGTAACAAGTCGTTTTATGAATTGAGGTCTGTGAGTAAAAGATCTGCGGTTTAAACAAGTTGGTTTCCTTCATTTAAATTTTTCATCAAACAATTACTAAACATTGCAAATACAAATCTTAGCATTGTTTAACTATTTTCTCTATGCCTTGACTTGCTTTAAAATGAACAAAAAAAATTTTTTTAATTGTTTTTGAATTTCTTTCCGTATTCTTAATTATTAAAATGAATGTGTACACATTTTGTATAAAATATTCTGTTTTTAGTTTTGTAAAAAAATTACTTGTTGCATCCCAGGAGGGGTCCACATGTTTGACATTGTTAAATCACAGACACTGGAAGACTGCAACATGGCTCTTGGAGGAGCCGGTGGCGGAGATGTCAATCCAGGCCTGGGACTGCTAATATTCGACCTGGGACTCATGGACTCTCTTGAAAGTTCATTCGCGAATTGTGGTCTTCTTCGATTCGCATCTTGTGCTTTCATTGCTTCCTGATATTTTCGATACCTTTCCTGCATTTAAAATTGGTTTATTTCCGACTATAATTTTTCAATTTGCATTTAATAGAATTTAACACTAGAAGTGCCAAGGGAAAAGAAGTAAATTTAAATTATATAGGGTCAACGGTGGTAAGAGTGACAATTTGGGGTAAATGTGACACATCAAATAAATTTTTTGACACTCGTAATTTTCATTTTTTTAATTAATTTCAAGAATTGATTAATGAAGGTATAATTTTAATAAACAATTAAATTTGATGAAACATTTATTAATTTATATAAAATATAAGGTGTCACATTTACCCCAAAGTGAATGAGAGAAAACCTGAAAAGAATCAAAATTATAATCTTAAACACGATTGTTGAAAAATATTTTAAATGTATTTCAAATTTTGCAGAGGACAAATTTGTACTTCTAGTGTTAATATGACATTTTGACGTTTATAATTATACCTGTAAAGTAGACATTTTATCTGTGCAAGGTCCAGATGCATCCATCGTGCTCGAACTCAAGTGCTGTGACATTTTAGCGGACGATTTTGAATCTGGTATCGACGGCAAGGGTCTCGCTGCGTTTTCCATACTAAACTTCATACTTCCCATTTTTTCAACAACTGATTTACTCGAGACTCCTTGATTTACGGCACCTCTTGCCTAAGCGCGAAACTTGAGCTTTATTTGGCATAATTATCTTTTTTTCATGCATTAAAAACTAAAAAATCATATCTATAATTTTTTTTTCTCCTTTATATATTTTTAATAAACGTAAAAAAAGTAAACAAACAAAGAGAGAGGAATGAAAGAAAATTGAAAACTGAAAACAAGTAATTCAAATAATACAACTTTTAAAACAGAAAAAAATGATTAAATTCAGTTAATTAAATGAAATAAAAAATTATTATTGGGTTTCAATAAAGTAACGGTATGGGAAGTTTTGAATGATTTGAATTTTTGGAAAAATGTCTGCCATATCCACTGAACCAATTGGGTGTGTTTTCAAAAGAAAAAATTGTTCTGAATAACTTGTTTTAAAATTATTTCCCGTGCCGTTACAGGAAAATGAGAGCAGAAAGGTTTTAGTGAATACGGCAGATTGATTTTCAAGAGTCCATTATATTAGACCATTAATGTCTGAGTATACGTACAGTACAAGTATATGTACAGAAGATATTATTGAAGCACGATTTCGTTATTCAAGTTGTCGCACTATATAGCCTCGATGTGATAATATTTTTTTTTTCATTAAAATATCCTTTTGTTTATAATACTTTCTTTTCATGGAAATATTATTTTGTCTATAATACTATCTATTACATAATAAGTAATAATTGCAATACACTTCATATCAACTCAAATTTGTCCAAAATAAAATATATGATTCCCTTGCAAGATGGATATTATCTATAAAAATTTGAAAATGGTTTGTCACATGGCAGTGAGTTTTAATTTAAAATTTTATATTTTTCTTCTAACAACTCTTTCATTACAATTTTTTTGTTAAAGCTTATTTTGCCATGCATGACACCATCTGCAATTTTTTTTCAGCACGATCCGTCTGACCAGATGCTTATCATACAAGAAATGCTGAAACGTCTAAGCGCAATTAAAAAAGTAATGTAACTAAAAATATTAAAAATGATTTATCGTATCTTTGACCTGACAACTTTAATGATCGTTACTATCGGAGTTTTATTTGCATCAATTTTTCTGAGGTCAGTGATGTTGGCCGCGGTGAGAAATCATGATTCCCGCGCTATTAATTTGCCTCGCTCCGACTATTATTAGTTTTCATAGTAATTATAAATAACCGCCACTGGAAGATGTGTTGCTCCTCGTGACGTTCAAACGCACGCGATGCTCATCGAAACATTTTCCCATTTGCTTGAGAAATTATACCGCTAATTGACTTCTCAAAACCCATGTCGAGTTCATTCATTTTGGAACGTTTTGCGTGGTTGAAAATTGAAATTCATTTCAGTTTAACTTCAACTACCCCAAACTCAATTATAACCCAGTATTAAATTATAATAATACCGCGTTTTCTTTGATCATTCAAGGGTGATCTATATAGGAACATTTAGAATACAGCCACAAAACAGCCAGCTTTCACAAAAACGACCATAAATTATTATGATAAATTGTTCCGTAACTAATTCAATTAATTTAGAAAATCGTTGCCTTTATTTTTTTCAACCACAAAAATATTATTTGATTTTCGGATGCGAAACGATTAAGG
>JAPYZS010001975.1:0-12744 GCA_030522925.1 Trissolcus japonicus
CAACTGGTATTTTCAAAAGTTGTTCATTGCCTTTACGATCGCTTAAAATTATGACGAGCCTGTCCTGTTTTTCTTTACCTGTAGAAAATATAATTATTACAATTATGAGTTCAATCCTAGAAAACTATGAAAACATTTATGGCAATTTAAATACCCTGCGATTTAGACGATAGCAGTTTACTATCCCAATGTACAGGAGCCTCAAGACTGACTGATTCGCGTATTTCTTTTGCCTTTTCTATCCTTCCCTTAGTTCGAACTCTTGCAACAGTCGAATAACTGAATGTTACGTCGTTCGGATCGTGACCTAAATTTTCAGCAATGTAAGGGAGAATCCCAGCTAATTTTCGATTGCTTATTTTCACTCGATCTGCAATAGGTATTAAATTCGTTGTCATAAGTTTTATTCTTTTTGGTTTCGATGGGATTTCAGCTTCTGAACAAAAATCCTGGTCATTTGGAGAATCCGACATCTTAGTCGATGCTGCAGAAATTCCAGAGGATTGTGAGCTGGGAATCGGTGGAGTATCCGTCGAACCTTGCGTCTCGGGTTCCATCTGAAGTTTTGCTTTCATCGAGCGCATAAGTTTTTTTCTGGCACTAATAATGTAAGAACCATTTGCATCGGTTGTCTAAGCAATTCAGAGTATATTTTGACGGACAATTCGAAGTTCGTGTTACCGTGAGCAATGTTAAATAAGGTTTTGAGGTTGGTCCTAAATTCTTCTTGCTTTTTCTTGAGACACTCGGATTGTTTTTTTTGTTCTCTTTGTTTTTTTTCAGCTCTCGCCAAACCTCAAACAGTTTGATCACTTTTTTCGCAACTTTATGTGCTTGCTGTGTTCGTATTTTCATACTGCTCCATATGGCTACCGATTTTTCCGCGACTTGATTAGCACTTACAGGAATTGTATTATTCAGCGTAAAGTGGTAATACGAGAACATTGCCAAAACATCTATTTTCGATGGAAATTTCATCCAAGAAAATTTTCTGATCTCATTGCCAACCAACCACATTTTGATACGTACAATTAAAAAAATCTGAAAATGATAAAATCAATAATAACATCAATAAACTAATATCAAGCAAATGGATAAAATAATAATTTAATGGATGAATAAGATAAACATTAAATATAAATCTATACCTGTATTCAAAATTCCCAAAATAAACAATGTGCTTGAAAAATGGTATACCAGTTAGAATCGTTATATGCAGTTTTGATCAGCTATTCAAATCTGTTGTAACCATACACTGATTTCCCCGCAGAAGTTTCCACGAATGGTGTTAAGTATACAATTAAAGGAAATCAGAACGTCAACGTAAAGGTTTCACCCTATTTTTGTTTACGGGGTTGCGTATTATTTTCGCGCGTTATTTTAAATCATTTTATAATTTGAAATAATAAAAAAAAATTCATAAACAAATAAAAGTTTTGTTCTGTTGTACTTTTTGATTTAATGAAAACATATTTCTTCATTTTTGTTATTTTTGTTATTATTATTTCGTTATATTTTCATTAAAAGCAATATAAAATTGTTCAATCAATGGTAGAGACCTTTAAAAATCGACCTAACTCGATTCTGTGCGTACAATTTGCGCTTTTGTTTGTACAGTTTACGCGTTTTTGTTGGTTTGAAGCTCCTTTGAGCGTTTGTGCGCCCTATTACGATCTAGCGTTACTAAAAAAACTGTACCAATACAGGAATGTTGACCCTGAAATTTCACACCCGTTGCCTTGGATAAATTAAAGCGATATCTCTGGTACTTGTCAGAGGAGCTTATATGTTTGTCATTATTTGATAATAAAGTACCAGAGTCAGCAAAGATAGCAATCGCTAATTCATTGCTTAATCCCAGCAATCTGTCTGACAAGCACCAGCAAAGGGTCAAAGCAGAGATAAAAAAAGACCACGAAATAGATAAAAACAATTGATCGATTTTGTTACAGCCCAGAGGATGAATTTTTTTAAAATAACTGGACTGAGCTCGAATTTTTTGTCGAAAACTGTTAGTTATTGGTGCTCTGATAAGTCATTTCTCGAGGCTAAACGAGTGTGTTCAAACTTTAAAGTCATTAATGATATAGCAGAAAGAGGTATTGCCTTGATGAGCGAGTACAATCTTTCGATGACGCAAAACGAGGGAGAACCGCAAAATATTGTTCTGGAGGTTGCACAAAATCGCAAAGAGTTACCTGATTTTAATAAAAAAACCATTTTGGAATCGATCCGTAAGAAACGATAGTCCTGTAAATATACAATTAATTGTATTATTCGCATTATTGTGTTCTCTTTACAGTATGTTATATTGTATAACATCATATTAATATTTAACTATGTTATAAAAAAGATTCATAAACAAATAAAAGTTTGGTTCTGTGGTACTTTTTGATTTAATGAAAACATTTTTTTTCATTTTTGTTATTTTGTTATTATTATTTTGTTATATTTTTATTAAAAGCAATATAAAATTGTTCGATCAATGGTAGCGACCTTTAAAAATCGACCTAATTCGATTTTTATTATGATAAGAATTTTGATTTTCCATTTACTTTAATTTTCTAGCCAGCACTAGAAAAAAAAGTACAATCTTTCTTGCAACAAATAAAATTTGTAAACAAAATACATTTTTTTTATCGAAAAAATGAAATATTTCGAATGGTTTTTTCTACGAGCAGTTGAACTCAAATTTAATGACATAGAAAAATTTTCTTTCCAGAAAAAGATTCTCCAAAGGCTACTTTTTTAGATTTTTTATTTAGCCTAAAAAATGACGACTTTTTAACAGTCCAAGTCATTTTTTTACCTAAAAAACCGAAAAAGAACAAAATTTAATAATTGGTAGCGACCTTAAAAAATTTATGTAAACAATTTTTACAGCCGTCAAAAATTTTATTTTTGATCGAAATTTCATTTTCTGCCCAGCGATAATCGAAATTGAGAATTCATTGTTTTTTGAATCACCCTAATATAATGTATTTGCAATTGATCGTATCATGTTACAGGTTATCGTCACCATAGAGCAGGAAGAAAAACGCAACAAATGCGTGAAGAATATTTTCGTGTCAGAGATAGGTCGAAGAACTTGTGTATTTTGCTCGATTCAATGAGCCGACGTTGAACATGTAGAGACATGTTGAACATATTATACATATCACATATACACATTATTTACAATCATTAATCATATAATTAAAATCTATATAATAATAATTAAATTAGTTCATATAATAATAATTATAAAAATAATTCAAAATTATAGAATTTAAATTAATTTATTTCGCGATCTATTTGGTCCCATAGCCCATGTTTTTGGTTGACACAGCTGACACATACAACTGTATTATTCATCATATCATTATAATAAAAAAAAGTTTGAAACTGACTTTGTATTTTATTCATTTGAAACATTGACTGGGCAAACGAAAATTTATAAATTTGAATAAAAAATAAGAACATTTTAACATTAACAAGATGTTATCAGAAAATTTTCATTGATTCATAAAAAAGTTTACGAAGAATTCCTGTCCTTCATACGTACATGAAACCCATCTCAGTAATCTGAAATACAATTTCATATAAGCCTATAATTCTATAAATATTTGACAACATTGTTTAGATTTGAATCATCAACCTTGTTTTCTAAAAATACTTTTTCTATTATTCTCGAACATGATTGGAAAATATTATCAGAATTTCTTTCCAGACAGAAGTCGAACTATCGCGTACAAAATATGTATGATCAGAAATAAAATTGTGCGTTGAAGGAATGAAAGTTGATGAATAGCATTTCAATTTTTTCTTATAGGCTTCAAATAACAATAACTGTCGTCTTTGTCATTTTTGTTTCTAATGACGCCGTCTGTCGATATGAAAAATGTTACGAGAATTTGAAATACGATAAGACTATAATTGTTAAACAATTGTTAAACATATTAAATCGGCTGTTATTTCATGGACACATTTTAAAAAACAAGAAAAGAGTGTGAAATATAAATATTTTCACAACTGAATTTTGCGTTGAATGAACGATTGCTGATTTATATTACTTCACATTTGTCTTTGAGCCTTTTATTTTCAATTATTGGTGTCTTTGGCATTTTTGATGTTGATTACTATGTCGCACTGCATGAAAGATGCAGAGCACACAAGAAACCGAAATTCAATACGACTATAGCAATTTTTCAACTATTGAAATCGGCTGTTGTTTTATAAACTCTTCTCGAATCAAAAAATCCTGAGAAGACTAAATATGAAGAGAATTAAAATTTTGCGTTGAAGAAACGAAAGCTGAGTTATATCATTCCTTTTTTGTGTTAAGACTTTTAAATTGCAATTAGTGTTGTCTTTGGCATTTTTGTTTCTAATGAATGAAGAATAAAAATGATCAAAAATAAAATTTTGCGTTGAAGAAACGAAAGCTGATTTATATCACTTTAAAATTCAATACGACTACAGCAATTTTCAAACTAATGTAATCGGCTGTTGTTTCATGAACTTTTCTTAACTCAAAAAACCGTGAATAGACTAAATATGAACAGAAATAAAATTCTGCGTTCATGAAACGAAAGTTGATATACATAATTCTTTTTTTGTCTAAGGTTTTAAATTGCAATTAGTGTCGTCTTTGGCATTTTCGATCGCTATTAATCCTTTAATCAAAGCTTCTAATTATTAAACTTACTTTATTCTTTTGCTGATAATGCTTCTCACAGAGATGAAAGTCTGTATACGAGTCTATGTCAAATTTATATTTATTAAATTTATTACATAAATATAGTGCATTTTTTTGAAAAAATTTATATTAATTTTATATTAATTTTATATTAATTTATACTAATATGATATTTATATAGACTTATTGCTCTCTTCATAAATATAAATCAAACATGTCAAATATATAATTTGGTTCATTCATACCCTTAGATGCAAGCATCTTTTTACTAAGCGCTTGCATTTGCTTCTTTTGATCTTCCTCAGTGATTCAAGCGTACTCAATCTCGCTGGGAGATCTGTTTTCGTTTTGTTGTTGCAGTTCTCTTGCTGCCTCAACAGCCAAAAATTCTAGTTCGCTATTTGTCCTAACCATTTTTGGAGGGACCTGTCCTTTCACAACAGGATTCTCATTGTCACCTTGATTCCCTACCCTTCAGGTAGGGAGGTTTAGGTTTCGCCAGGGCTTTCATTATCCCCTTTTTTGGACATTTTGAACCCAATGTTACTTCCGTTTGCTTAATAATTAGAGATCAAACGATGATGCTGGGGTAGAAGTATGGTCTGTATAATCCCAACTGTTGAGTTAACGTACCTCACTATGATTTATCAAAACAAAATCTCGAAATACTGAGAGTCAAAACTTATCTCAATATGGATTTTCAAAGCAATTCATTTCTGAACTTAATTTCTAGAAATTGGTTTTTCATATACCAACGATAATAGTTTCTATATTAACTTTTCCAATAAATTCATGTTATATTTCTCACACTCGCCGGCCCCACGTTGGGCGCCATTTTGTAACTTGGTCTTTTTCATAATTTTATTTATTCTTTAATGTACATTTTTTGATCATGTATGGATGGCTAATTTGGCCATCTCACGACCTAATAATTTGAGACACTTTGATTATCTAAACGGGTTTATACCCTTTCGTAGTTTAAATGTTTATGAAAATTTATTTACAACAGAAGATGAGAATGACTCAACATTCTCAGGGCGTGCTTTTGTCAGCCATTCGTAAAAATAGTATATTAAGCAACTAGGGAGCGAAGCACAGCTTGGCGAGGCAAGCTGGGACTATAGCAGAGGGCGGCCAAAGGTAGCCTAGCTATAGTCCCAGCTTAGCCGAGGGATGATCAACGCAACCCAGCTTAGCCGAGGGATGTTCAACGCAACCTTAGATCAAATCAAAACCAAAAATTTAAGAACTCAAAATCAAAAGAACCCTGGGATCAAAGTTTCATCAGAACTTTTATTGACCAAATAAATTAAAATTTTATTAACTCGAATACCATTTGACCAAAATTTCATGAACTGAAGATTTTCCGAATTGTAAACAAATCAAAATTTGTATCAACCTGAAAATCATAATAAATTGAAATATTCTCAGAGTTGTAAATCCAGTAATAAAATAAATCAAAACTGTCAAAATTTCAAATTCTAATCAATTTTAACACTTGGTCAATGCTCATTGACTATCGATTTTTCGGAATTGAGAAATAAAGCGAATCAAACTTTTATCAACTTCAATACTATTTAATTCAGACAAATTAACATTTCATCAACTTCAAAATTTTTTGCATTATTCACTGCATTTACTAAATATTTTCAACACAAAATAATCAAGTAATCAGGACAAATCCATATTTTATCAACTTCAATCCCATCGGAATAAACTAAAATTTCATATATTTCAATGATATTCAATTTCCGAGTAACCAAATCAAATAATCAGGGCCAGAACGAACCAAAATTTTATCTATTAAATTTCAGAATAACAAAGTAAAAAAGTTCGGATGAATCAAAATCTTACCAATTTCAACGTCAAAACAAGTCAAAATTTCTTCACTTTCATTCAAAATTTGAGCTGACTAAAATTTTCATAGGGAAATAATCAAAATTCAAGGTAAATCAAAATTTCATTAACTCCAATAAATCAAAATTTTGTTCACTTCAACCTTATGGAATTTCAGAACGAAATAATCAAATAATTAGATCAACCTTATATCAACTTTATCAAACAATCAAATTTTTTTAATCTGGATAATATCAAACAATCGGCTTTCAGCAACTTAAATATTTGAGAATTATCAATCAAAATTTTAAACTAAAAAAATCATAATTTGATGACCTTGACTATCATTCAATCGAAATTTTTATTAAATAAATTTAAACAGACTTATATCTATTTTGATTATCGAAGACCAAAGCTAGATTACGAGACCGGCGAGGTGAAAGGTAATTTAATATCTAGTCGCGCAACCCAAGTCTGATCTCAAAAGGTATCGTAATCCTTACCTTTTTAGGGCAATCTTTCTATAGGAAAGAGAGATATAGGTGTAGAGGTAAGGAGTGCGAGGTATAAAATTTTGTCGGGTATAAAATGTCATCGGGCACATTTGTTAATGTTAAATAACATTTACAGGCGTTTCCTATGAGCCACAGGTATTAGGCGATTAGGATATGGGAGTTGGTGGCACGGCGCTTCCTATATCCTTTAAGGGGGAACGAGGACGCGCTACACCTATCGCACTCTGAAATGTGCTTTCTATTGATTGATTTATTGATTGGCGCGCTCTCGTTCCGCCCTTCAATCGACCTTCCCATGAGCTTGCGCTCCGCCCAGGCCCACTGGGGCACGCAAAAGAAATAGCGGCCTATTTTTTTCGGCTTATCTATTTGTCATGTTACAATACTGATCCTTATTGTCTGACGTGATTAAGTAAATTATAGTTGAATTAGGAGAATAGTACGTTAGCGTTACTACATTACGATAGTTTAAATATAGGATTTAATTTCATGAAATTTTGTAGAAGTTCTAAAGAAAACAATTGGTTGCCTCTTTGGCAATGATTTCATTTCTTTTTTTGAAAATAATTTTATGTGTAGATTAGCAAACTAAAATCGTTTTTAGAAGTTTTGAGAATTTAAAATCACACATTCTGAATCTAGTAACAATAAAATCTCATAGGAAATAAGAATTAGAGGGAAAGAAGAACTTGCCTCGTTTAATTTTTACCTTTGTAAGGTATTTTTGTTATGATAGAATTGTTGAATTTGTCTTATGCAATTTTTTTATTTGTTTAATTTCATTTTGCATTTATTCTTGAAATCACTTTTCAGAAATTTAGTGAAAGTTCTGAAGTACAACGGACTTGCCTCTTTGGCAATGATATCATTTCTTTTTTTGAAAATGATTTTGTGTTATCTATCACGCGGCTTAGAAGGTGACTTTTTTCTGGCTTTATTATAATATTATAATATTATAATATTATAATAAAGATTAAATATTATAAATATTTAATCTTTATTAAATATTATATTATATAAATATAAATATAATAAATATTTTATTATAAATATTAACGGACTAAATATTATAATCGATTATTGATTTTTATTATAAAACATATTATTTGTCTAAATTTAAACTGTTTTGGATCAGCCAAAAAATAGTTATATCAATTTTATTTTTATAGATTTGAAATAACCTTAAAAAATTGAAATAGAGATAACTATTTTTTGGTTTGAATTTATTTGGACAGGTAGAAAAAAAGTTACGTCACTTTTAATGTGACAATTATTTTGATTTTTCAAATCTGTCACATAGAATCTGATGTAACTTTTTTTTTTACCTGTCCAAATCAACTCAAATTTGCACAGAAAGTGTGTTTTATGCTGTACATTAATTAGCAATAGTTACTTTATGTAAAATATTTCAAAAAAATATTCACTTCTTACCCTGATAACCACCGTTTATGTAAATGGTTTACATGAAATTTGAGTAAATATAACTCCCCATCGTACTGTATTATTTACATATGTAATGATATTCGAAATTTACTTTAAGTCTTTTGTTTTCAATCTCTTTTATTTTTAGTTAATATCTCTATAACTTTTCTAATTTTAATGAATATTTCTATTTTCTAAGATGTTACGCATGTGTTTCTGGACAGTGTCTTCCTGTCCATCGACGGGTTTGATGGCTTATAAGAAAAATCTTGTGGAAATAATAAATTAAGTGCAGTGCCACTAAAATCGTCTTGTCCACGCATTTGGTTGCAATTAAATTTAAAAATATAGGGTTCATTTCCTATTGAAACGATGTCTCAAACATTTTACGATTTTTTTTCTAAATTTTCTAAGGAACGCCTTATTGTCCCAATATCACGTTACACTTAAGAGATTGTTTCAACGGATGAAAGTCGACACATTGGGCGCGACGCCGGCCGTCACCGGACGGACCCCTGTCGCCCTCGAGCGTCAAGTAGATTTTAAATACCGAAAACCCAAACCGATAATTGCGATTTTAGGAATTAGATCATAATTTCAATTGCCCTTCTTAGTTTTTGGGACACCCTTGTGATTGGCTAGTTTCGGTTTACTTAAATTCACGCCCACGGGACCTCTTCCTGAACTGGCCTATCTTCAGAAATCCGAAAAGCTAGGAAGTCAGTTCCCATCCGGGCATCACAGAGTAAACTCTTCTTCTCCGCGAGTATCTACGAGTCCGCCAACAAACTGTATCCGCGCTCACGGCTAAGTCGCGCATAATAGTTGAAGTGTATGTGTGTGTGTCTGTGCACGAACGAACAACTCTACCTGCGAAGCCCCAGCGTCGAGATAGTCCTGCTTGTGTAAATCCTCCCCCTTTTAAGGTACAGAAAAATAAAGGTTACTTTTGCCCGATTTTTATTGGTTTAATTTTGTTAATATTTTCCCTCAACTCCATTCGCGTAAATTATATTAGGACATTACAGAGTCTAAATTATGGCGCAGTCGCGGTAGGACGAACACAAAACCCTCCTAATATTTTAAATTTTCGTTTCATATTATTTTGTATTTCACTTGACTTTTTGATTTCTTTCCTGTAAGAAGAAAATATAATCTCCTTTTATTCTATTTTGGGGCAACAAACCACGCCATCTTCCGTTCAATTCTGAAAACAACAACGATCGGTAAAGACATCGAATTTTTATGATGGTCACATCTCTTGGCCTAGCCAACTAACCCCTATGCTTTCAATATTCATTTCCCTTTTTAATAAAATTAAAAATCTCCCAATTACAAATTAAAATAAACAAGAAAACAACAATGATGAAATAAAACAGTAATTAAAAAACTTTGGAATAAACAAATAAATAACACATAACAAAATAAATAAATAAACAAGTAATTAAGTAAGTGGACTGAAAAATAAATAATCAAATAAATAGATAAAACAATTAAACAATAGATTAAATGAAATCAATAAACAAATAAACAAACGAATAAATAAACAAATAAATGAACGAGTAAATGAATAAATAATTAACTAGAACAAGTGAATAAATAAACAGATGAATAAATGAAACAAACAAGTGAACAAAAAAACAGATAAATAAGTTAATAAATAAATAAATAAATAAAACAAGTGAATAAATAAACAGATAAATAAACAAATAAATGAAACAAACAAGTAAATAAATAAACAGATAAATAAATAAATAAAACAAACAAGTGAATGAATAAACAGATAATTAAACAAACAAATGAATAAACAAACAAATAAATAAATAAACAAACAAATAAATGAATAAACTGTCACGCGGTGGTGGTCGGTCACCACGGATGATGTCGCGCGGGGAAATTGTTAGCGGGCTTAGCGGGTTCGGGTTGGTCGGACCGGGTTCGGGTTAGGCCGGCGAGCGCGGGGGGGACACGGACGGACAGACGGCACGAGAAGAATTGAGCGAAAACTCACCCTGGTTACGCCAAAGAGAAAAAGCAACGGCAGCGACGGTATGGCACGACGGCGGTCAGCGCGGACGGGTTTGCCTCGTTGTCGCTGACACAGTCGTCCTCGTCGTTGGCACTTCCGGGTCGGTCGCGGTGCACAGCGGCGGCACACGCGAGGGTGAGAGGCGGAAACAGGGGCAACGCAGGGCACTAAAAGGGCGAGTTCTTGAGCAGTACGGGGCGCAAGGGCGAGAGGGCGAAGTGGTTGAACCGTTGGCATGAACGGCACTGTCAGTTGACAGTTTTCAAAGGCGCGCGAAGGTCGCGTGCGCCTTTGATTGGCCCGCGTGACATCGATCGCTGGATCGATACGATAATCGATCCAGCGCTCCGCGGATCCGTTATAAAACTAACAAATAAATAAATAAACAAACAAATAAGTAAATAAACGAAACGAGATAATGAGTAAACAAATAAATTACCAAAAATAGTTGCAAATATAGACATGTACAAGATTAACAAACAACCTCGTTTAAATCGTATATAAATAGTTGGCTCTCACATTTTGTAAGCAATTAGACGGTCCCATAACGATTATTTTATTTGCCCAAAAATATTAAAAAGAGTGTTTTTTACAAACGGTAGCATGGTCGTTACTCGTAGCAGCAAACCTAACGAGTTTCTCGCATTACCCGAGAACGAACGAAAAAATTTAATTATTACTACAACCGGTGGGAACTTAGAAGCTACAAGCACCGACCCAATATCACTCGCGTTGCCTGACTCAACCCATGGTGCTAAAGTCAATCCTCCTACTTCAAGTCTCTCTTCATTAAAGACCCTCTTGTCAAGAAACCCCCCACAAATTCCCCTGAGTCACACTAGCGGTCTCGAATTTTCAATATTTGTGGTTACCCAAACGGAGAGCTTAGGATTTATTTTAGACGCCAGCTCCATCCGTGACGAAACTCAAATAGACAACCGGACTGACATTACAAAGACTCCAAACAATCCCCAGACTGACGGAAACCCCTCATTACCCGTTCACCAAGTGCAAGGAGCCCAAAGCCCAGTGAAAAAAGTAGAGGAGAAAGAAGTAGAAGGGAAAGAAGAAAGAGGACAAGAAGAAGACGGAACCGGATCATCCGACTCTAAATTTTTTAAGGACGCAGAGAAGAGCATCGTGGAAGTGCAGAAAGCCACCGACAACGCCGAAGCACTTGCCATAGAGACCAACCAGGTGCTGAAACAAAACACCAGGGACATCTACCTTGGGTTGTCTGTAGTCATCACCGGGTTCTCGGGACAGAATATCCAGGATCTGGACACGGTTGCGCAAAAGAAGGAGACCAACCTTCCGTTTTATAAACCACTAGCTGATTACACCAGCGTTATAAGGAAAACAACTCTAGTTCCGTCAGAGGACTCTGATTCCGATCGAGAAGGGGCTAGAGGGTTGGATTACACGAGGTACCAAAAGTCCCAAAAAGTAAGGTTCAGTGAGGACACACATTTCTTCACTCCCCCGGCGCCACCCCTCGAAACTAGAGCGGCCCCGTCAACGCAGTATCTCGTGAAAGAGCTACTTGGACTTTCGAGAAACTACTGTGAACATTTTTCAAGTAAGACCTCTAACCTGGAGAACCCTACCTGGCACAATATTGCAGTAAATATTGCGCCAGCCCCGAGGTATAATACGACGTCCCACAGCGAGAACGTCATCGAACTGCAGAAGGAAAAATCCGACGTCACTAACCCCTTCACCGACCAACCTCTCCGAAACTACACCATGGCGGAACACACAGTGAGGTTACGCGACGCCATCGAGACAGTCCCCAAATTTTCTGGTACCTCTGCTCACGCCTCCTACAGAGAGTTTGCAGCAGGATGTATTGATGCCAGAGACATGTTGCCAGCAGCAGCCAAGACAAACCTCGTTAAATTGATTTGCACTAAGCTGGTTGAGGGTGCCAAAAGCCTTGTCCGGGGCGAAACATTCAACACGGTGCAGGACCTTTTGAACCGTCTCCAGGAGCATTACCGCCCGCCCACCGTGTCGGAATTAAAAAAAGAATAAGGACGGCTGTACCAGCTTGATGATGAGGATGTCTCGTCATATTCCAGCCGTGTCCGAGAGATAAGGAATAATATCATCGACACCCACAAGATGACACATAGAGAAAAACCTGCTCAGCTGAGCGTAGAGGCGAGTATAATACCGAAGTCACTCGCGCGTTCATCATCGGATTAAGGTCGGAGATCTCTGCTCAAATCAAAGAGAAGAACAAGCTAAAGACAGCTATACGA
>JAPYZS010001976.1:0-13152 GCA_030522925.1 Trissolcus japonicus
TAACCTCCACTTCGAAAACTAGAAATCATTATTCGTCGACGTTTTATAATGAAAAATCAGATTCTTTGTGTAGGAATGTGTAAAATAAGTGAGAAAATCACGCTCTTCTCGTTAAATTAATTTACAATCAAATTATTAGATTTTAATTAAAGAAATCTGTAATGTCGGTAACTTTTGTTTGGCATTACCTTAACATTTTTAGAACCAGTTGGGCTAATTGTGACAAGTTAGGGTAATTCGAACATTTTGTTACTTGTAGAAAAATTAAAATTAAAGTAGAATGATCATCTGAGATACTAGTCAAAATCAATACTACTATTTTCTGTTTATCAAAATAAAAAAAATGATCAGAAAATTGCTAAAAATAAATTAATAATTATGGCATGCATTTTTGTATTACAACTAGTCGGTAAAAATAAAATAACGAAAATAATATCACTCTTGACTAGTTAGGTTAAAATCATAGTAGGGTTGGCAGCACTGTGAGCAGACGTAAATAAACAATCGAGCTTTTGAATGTAAACAAACAAAATCTGGTCGTCTTGTGAAAAAAAGAGTGTGTCCGTTGGAAAAATTAGAGAAAACGCATGAAGGACAAAAAGAGGCAACAAAACAAAATAATCATCAGCTGGCAATATCTCTGGAAAGATTTTTAATCATAAATTGTAATTTATTTAGTACGGTAACCTATGTATTTTTTGTTTTTTTTTGTTTTGATAGAATGTTTCTACGAATCACAAACATTGATTTAAATACTTTTTTATTTTTTGAACGTTATAATATATATTTATAGAATATACCTTTGTAAAATTTAAAATACGTCTTGATCACATAACCTCACATTTAAAACAATTTTAAAATTCGTCAACTCCAAATTAGTATTTTTGAAATTTAGTTCGTTAGAAGTACATTTTTTACGTCATTTGAAAGAGCGTTTATTTTTGAACTAAAAAATGTTAATTTGAAAATGAAAATGTCAAACGATCAATCTACTTTAAATACTAAAATAAAAGATTTAAAATAGTGCCATATTACCCCCACGTGTCACAATTACCCCAACTGGTACTATTGTAACTTAGATACGAATGAAAATAAAAATCTTCAAAAATTCGATAATCATATATTATAAAACAAAACTTTATTTTTAATATAAATCCCAAAATGATAATTTCATTTTTGATTGATTAAATAAAACTAATGTGTTACGTCTGGTTTGTTACAGAGAGATGCCCTCAATCTTGAGCCAAATAGCGTGGCTAATTGTGTATCGAAAGGAAAATCGGAGGTAAAGTTTTCCCTTGCCCGGTCGATAATCTCTGATTATTATACGAATGCCATTATTTATCAAATATCATGCTCATTGCTCATATCATTTCATGCTACTCATTAATCATAAATCATCCTTGTTCCAATGAAGATCATTTTTCAGTTGCAGATTTATTGTAGTAGAATAAAAAAAATTGTCCTTTAGCATTTTGATTGCAAACTGATTTAGAATGTCATGCTAGGCATGAAATAATTATTTTTGCAATAAATGAAATAAAAAAAACGATCTCGTTCTTGCAATAATTTAAGCAACGAATTTGAAGTACGCTTATCTTTCACGAAGTAAACAATGAATTTAATCTAAACGTACTTCCGAACGAGAAATTCCATTGTTGCATGTTCTCATTTTTCTCATATCATGTCGCTCATTAACAGCATGTATCATCAGTAAATGGTAAGGTCCATTATGCTTTTTTATCATTGTACACGTGATCTATTGATTTTGCACATATCATTTTACGACTTGTTCTACGATTGCAGCTAATTTTCAACTTGCCTGCATCGCCTGCTAGTTTTAAAGCAACCATTTTACGAGCTGAAATAAAATAAAGATGCTCGCAAAATAAAAAAAAAAGGACATTTTTTTAATTTTTCTTTTTTTTTACAATCAAGGTTTGACAGTGAACGCTAACTTTAGGTGACTAGAAAATCAGTTCGAATGTAATTTATGACTGCCGCTGATCGTTATCTGGTTATCTGTAACAAACATCACTTTTCAACATTCGTATCTCGAATGATTCATCAATTACAATTTTATATGCACGAATCATGCTAATTTCTTTTTTTTTTTTTTCAATCGAAAATGTTGACCTGAATTAAAATATTGATTTTATTTGACAGCACTTTGACTGTCGCAATCACATACGAGTTATACAGCCAATGGGTGATGGAACTCGTTTATACATATGTGGTACAAATGCACATGCTCCGAAGGACTGGGTTATCTATGTAAGTATACTTTTTAAAATCTTTTGTCTTGTTTCGTCCCATAAATGAAAATTAGTTTAACCCGTTATAAGAAAAAAAAATGTTTGATCAACTTTGGCGCAACAATAAGTAGTAAATCATCGCACTCGGGGGAAAAAAAGTCGCACTATAGCTTTAGTGATATAATTTAGCTGAATTTATGGGTTTCTTACATTATTCAAACATTAATTATCCAGAGGAATGAATCACGCGTATGTTTAAGTACCCGTGTAACGACGGCAAAGAGTCTGCGAGTTAACGGATGTCAAAAGATTACGACTCCCGCGTGAGAAGTAGATTTCGCTCAACGACTTTGACTGTCGCGTCATATAATCCTAAACAAAAATAGTTTCGCTGTAATTGTTCATCCAAAATAAACAGAAAATAAGTTAATTTCGAACAAGAAGGCCGTGACGCCGAGCTCACGAAGTTATTATTCAGGGATTGTGTAATCCTCGGATTTTAATCCACAAAAACGAGCAGCACGCGCTTTCGGTCGAGTAAATTTAATCAAAGTTTTGATTGAAATTCATTTAATAAAACTAGCCTTTTAATTAAAAATTAAACCTCTTAGAGATCTGGCAGTTTGGTGGGGGGAGAACAAAAAAAAAATATTCTCATTCAAATGTGTCTGATTTATAGAGCAACTTCACTCACCTACCACGAAATGTGTATGTTCCTGGCACGGGAATGGGCATTGCGAAATGCCCATACGATCCTGCAGACAATTCAACGGCCGTGTGGGTTGAAAAAGGCAATCCGGGAGATCTACCGGCCCTTTACTCTGGCACTAATGCAGAGTTCACCAAAGCTGATACCGTTATATTTCGCACGGACTTGTACAATATGACTACTGGTCGTAAGGAATTTAGTTTCAAGAGGACACTCAAATATGATTCTAAATGGCTTGATAGTAAGTTCCCTCTTTCACCTCCATTCATTATCCCGGCAACTTTTATTCGAAAACTTTTTTCCTTCCTTTCAATTACCGAATTCCGCAATTCATAAAACCAACGGGAAACTAAAACTATCTGATAAAACGTTGAAAATTTCAGTTTTATGAAGATTGAAAAATTTATATTTAAGGAATGATTAATAATTCGAGAACACCTTGAGCAAATCTTTGTTAGGGTTTGAAGATGTGACTTTATTTTAAATTTCAGAGCCTAATTTCGTCGGTTCGTATGACATCGGAAGCCACGTGTTATTTTTCTTCCGGGAGACTGCGGTCGAATATATAAATTGTGGCAAAAGTGTGTATTCCCGAGTTGCCAGGGTATGCAAACGAGACACCGGAGGCAAAAACATCTTGGCGCAAAACTGGGCCACTTACTTAAAGGCTCGGCTCAACTGCTCAATACCAGGCGAATTTCCTTTCTACTTCAATGAAATACGTGAGTATTCCTGTTCTTGATAACATAACTATAGTATACGGGGGAACGACCCGTCCCAACTACATGACAGTCTTCCAATATTTCGGATTTGTCAGACTCTGGCAAAACAATCTTCCCCGATGGATCCGTTAATACAACGCAAGGAGAACCAACGAAAAAGAAAAAGAGACCTATAAATAATTATAAAAAAGAACAACCAGAGAGTACAAAATGAATTAACTAAAATTTATCATTGACAGAGAGCATCTACAAGATTCCTGGGGACGATTCTCATTTTTATGGCACATTCACGACGTCGACGAACGGACTCATGGGGTCGGCAATTTGTTCCTTCCACATCAATGCGATCCAGGAGGCTTTCCGAGGCAAGTTCAAGGAACAAGCGACCAGCAGCAGCGCCTGGCTTCCAGTCTTATCGAACAAAGTACCGGAGCCCCGACCAGGGCAATGCGTTAACGACACCGAATCGCTGCCAGACACTGTGCTCAACTTCATTCGATCGCACCCGCTGATGGACTCGGCCATATCGCACGAAAATGAGAAGCCCGTGTTTTACAAACGAGACGTGATGTTCACCAGACTGGTCGTCGACAAGTTGCGCATCGATTTCGTCGGCGTTGATCTTGATTATACCGTTTACTTCGCGGGTTCAAGTAAGAGCCAGAACCAAATTCGTAATATTTGCTGACTATCGCGGATCTAGTCTAATTGTAACTGACTGAAAAGTTTGCTAATTAGTTTTGGAAATCAGCGCGAGAGCTGTTTTCACGAACTTTTGATTATCGCAGATGACAGATTGGCCGGTGTCAGTGACTATTACGAGATCCATCTTCATAAAGGTTGGAGGATGATTTATACGATACTTAAAATGTGCGTAAATGTTACAGGTGAGGGACGTGTGTACAAAGTTGTTCAGTGGGTTGACAGTAATGGCGAATCACAGTCAATTTTGTTGGATGTGTTCGACGTTACGCCAGGCGAAACCATCCAGGCAATGGAATTATCAAGAGATCACAAAGCCCTCTACGTGGCATCTGATCATCGAATCAAGCAAATAGACCTGATCATGTGCTCCCGTCGATACGATAATTGTTTACGATGCGTCCACGATCCATACTGCGGCTGGGACAAGGACAGCAACACGTGCAAGCCGTATGCCCCCGGGTGAGCGCCAACTCGAAATTGTTGCCATAAATTATACTTGAGGAGATTTTGATCGTGTAATTGTCAATGTTTGTTTCAGACTTCTGCAAGACGTATCCAACAGCACGGCTGATGTCTGCGAGAGCAGCGTGGGCAAACGAAAACTAATCGTGACCTGGGGTCAATCTGTGCATCTGAGCTGTTTCGTGAAGATGCCCGAAGTGTTGGCGAATCAGGAAGTCAGATGGTATCACTACAGCAAAGAAAAGGGCCGCTATCAAATATCGTACAAGTACGGCGCCGGGGGTGACAAATTCATCGAAACGTCCGATAAGGGACTGGTGATAGTCGGAGTGAACGAACAAGACGCCGGCAGATATGACTGCTGGCTCGGCGGTTCCCTTCTTTGTTCGTACAACATCACCGTGGACGCCCACAGATGTTCCGCGCCAGCTAAATCCAATGACTATCAAAAGATATATTCCGACTGGTGCCACGAGTTTGAAAAATATAAATCAGCCATGAAGAGTTGGGAACGTAAGCAAGCGGTGAGTTTCCTTTTTTTTTTTTTTTTTCAAGTTAGGGGCAGTTGGGGTGACTGTTACACGTGGGTAACATTTAACTACTGAAATTGGATCCATACATTTATTCATACATTTTTTTAGACTTTTAATTATTTCAATCTTTAATTGAAATCTCATTGTAAATTTTACTTATTACAACATCGCAAATTCATTCGAGTATAATTACGAGTCATAAAACAAAAACCATTTGAGACAAGAAAAAAAATCTTGAGACAAGCGTTTTAACATTTGAACATTTTTCCAGGACAATAAAGTCTAATGGCGAGATGATACAAATTTTGAGTCAAGAAGTTAGAGGATGGAATAAAGATTAAATCCTGTTCGTCGCAAAATAAAATATGAAAGACAATCACTGCGAATATTTTGACGTGTATTTTTATTCACTCATTCGATAAAATTTGTATAAATTGATGTCGCAATAATTTAATGTCTAATTTAAGTTTTATTTTCTATCTTTTCAAATTGTATATTTGCCAGAAATAACAAATCCGTATGATGAGGAAATTGACAATTTATTTCTTCATGATACTATATTCTAATTTATTGGTATAAAGTTAACATTCAAATAATGAAAATATGATAACTATTCAGTTCCACAATATTCTACAGTTCTGCGTCAATAATCACGTAAACTTCAAAATCATGACTCAAGATTTTTACTCAACATCAACACGACATTTTTAAAATCTAGATTAAAATTTTAATTTCTTTCAAATAGTTTGAAAACATTTTGCCCCAAAAGATTATTTCTGTGAGTGAATTCCTGTGATGAAATAAATTTTATGATTAATTCATGTTTTCTTTTTGTTTTTCATTTAGCAATGCGCATCGAAACAAAACGACAGCAATCAGAATCTGCACACGAATGAAGTTTATGGTACGCCCTTGGTGTGATCAATCCGGGCCATGGAGCCCGCTTTTGGTCGCCTAGAAGATATAATCATGTTACCACTCAAGAACCAGGCGGCTGCGATAGGTCTCCTGTATGGAATGCTGCTGTCATTGCAACTGTATCTGGCATTCATTACAATCTGAAGTAATTCGCAACGAATTAAATCGACCTTTATGACGACAGAACATATGTAAATATAAAAAGGAAAAAAAAATTCTTTTTTTTCTCATTGATGAATGAAGTGTAAATATTAGAGTAATAGAGGTCGCAAAAAAAGTGTACCCTAACGTTATACCTATCGCACCTGTGATAAGAGAGTGGAACTGAACGCAGCCCAATGGTGGGGCATTAACGAACAATACCACGGCAAAAAACAATCATGAATTATTACAAGAAAAAAAAAAAAGAACGTCGATGAAAATGAAATTATCAATAATCGTGCTAGCACAATGTCGAGTTTGACAATTTTACATTTTAAGCGTATCCATCATTAAAGTGTTCAGCCTAAGGGAAGGGAGTGGTGCGATTAAGAATTGTCAGTTCCGTTTTATAAAAAGTGACTCCTCCATTAGAATTATGTTCTCTGTGATTTAAAACAGGTATTTTGTCGAGCTATGATTTTGTTGCAACCTGACTGACAATTCTAACGATTTTTCTTTAACAATAACGATTAACAATTAGTTCAACTTGATCAACACCAATGACGTTAAAGAAAACGTCCAATTCCTCATTTTTGATAAGTTTGCACCAGTTGAGAAAAGTATTATCTTTTACTCGTACCGCTCCAGTCTCAAAAACAGAAAACAAACGTTTCCAGTTTGTCTCTACACGTATAAACTTCGGTTACGCATGAGATTATACCGTTAAATGTTCTTGTCACGATGTCGCTCGGGGTTCGGGGTTCGAATCCGTCAAATTGAGAGCGACTTCTTGATAAATTTCAAGCTGTTATACTTTTGAATTTAACACAAAAAACCGTCTGTAACGTATATCGGGGTTAGCCTTTCGATGATTGTGTACATAAATTAAATACCATTATGTGAGTCTTGATTTTGTCGGCCCGACGAAGATGAGTTGCGGGGGCGATGTATAGATTAACAAAACTACGAGTACCGTATCGTCAAGTTGCTGTTTACGTTTTGAAAATATATTGAACTATTTTCGTTCTCGAAAGACCTTCACCGACCGAAACCCTAATCTTCTTCGGGTGAAATTCAGTTTCACTGCCATATACTCGCATTTTTTAAAACAAAAGCATACTCAACCTCCAATTTTATACTTATTGACTTATTATGAAACCTTGCGGACATGTATTTTAGTGATATATTAAGCAATACGATAGACTCCTATCATTCAACTGTATAAGTACTCGTCTAGACTGGGAATTGTCGGCTTTTCTTTACGCAAACTCGGTAATTCCTACGACCTGTACATACTCTTTACGACCGTAACTTGCGCGGAGCTTAAAATTTAAAAAAAAATGACAAAATACGAATGCATGAACAAATTTTATGAAAAAAAAAGAAGAAAAAAAAAAGGAAATGAACGTGAGTGCATCGAATGAGAACGTGCGAGAGGGACAGAGTGGTTGCGCGTACAAAGAAATCTGTGTGGAAGCAAGATTACTTAATTTTCTACCTTTTAAACGGTGGGTACCGTTTGTGTGCGTCAAGTGGTTCGGAAGTGATCAGGACACAATCCTTGATTATGTACTTATTATGAGCTTCAAATATTGAATAGTATTAACATTTTCTAAGCTAAGGTTTGTAACTTAAGTTGATTAGATTTTTCGAGACGCGAATTGCTACACCGAGAACAATGTACTTATGAATTCAAAGTTTTGAATTTTGATTCAACGTGTAAACTGACTTTTTTTCCTTTTATGACTAAAACAAGTAATTTTCAAGTGCTCTGAAAGTGGTTGCATTGAACGACTGAAATTTCGTCTATAACAATTGTTACTTGATCGGTACATTGTTCTTTTTGTAAAGTATCTCGTTGATTCTTTGTGGTGCTGGAACTTTTCTAGGACTTTCTCTTGTAGTGGGTCTGTTGGACCTGAACGAACTGAAAGCGGCGGATTGTATCGTCAATATAATAATTCATACCTAACAAAGTTGAATATACCAACTGATATTTATACAATTCAAACAGACAAGCATTTTTTAGTTACCGTACAAATAGCAGATTATTTTTATTATTTTAGATTATGTTATTATAAGTTTCATATTTTGAGTTCCACTTTTGTTTAGAAACCTTGTCTATTGGATCAAACATCACTGAATAATTTACATTGCGCGCGATTATGTCTTTGCTAAGATTAAAACAATTTCATGTGATAAAAGTTACGCAAAAGTAATTTTATTATTGAAAATAGAGAGTCATTTACTTACTTCAAAGTTGTAAAGTTGATATGCAAACGCTCATATTACATATTTTCTGGTAGGATGTTGAAATTGCACAAACAAAAATGTACGATAAAATTTTTCTTTATGAATTTTCTTTGTGGTTGTATTGAACGAGATTTTTGCGAAATCAAAATTATTATCTTCCAAGTTATTGTTTTACTTGCATTAATAAGATATCAGCGTTTGTGTGTCGACGTATTGGCGTGATTATGGAAAGCAATTTAACACGATATTAAGAGACGACTAAACACCTACATGGCTGCGATAAAGAGCAGAAAAACTCAAAGTTGTTAGATATATTATTTATAAGAATTTAAGAAGTAACGTAACGATTCACGTTGGCATGACGTATAGCCAAAATAGGCATCTGCCAGAAATTATTCGAGCCTCGACATCCGTCGTTGCCACTGCACTTGTAATATTTTATGAGACAAACAGAAAAGAAGTGCATTTTCGCATCTAGCTAGTTCTACAATGACCGTCGAAAGATTAAGAGATCAAACAAAAAAATGTTCTCTCATTCTATCACGGGAATTAAGGCTGGTTGTAATTGGGTTGTGTCAAATGCGTTGTGTCAAATATGTATTTTGTACAAAAGGCGAAAAAAAAAGTACTAAAAGAAACAGGTAAAAATTAGTTGCATGTAAAAAAAGGTTGATCTTTTGAAAATACTCGAAAGTATGGATGTGAGAAGGAGTCACATCGCAAAACGTTCCTAAACACTCATGTTTGTGACAAACATTTTTCTGTGCTTTCATCTTTTAGATTTGAGCTCTCTATTTGCATCAAACTAAATTCACCATGCATTAACGTCCAAAAATATTTTTCTAATTATTCTCCGCGAAGGCTCAATTCATTGTATTGATATGTAAATAGGCAACAAATTATATTATATATTTCAGTCGAAACAAAACAAAAAGGAAGCTTTGTACACGTAATTCCAACTTTTTCACAACTCAATTACGATATTAGCAAGTCCAAAATCGAGAGCGCTTGAAACTCAACTTTCCTAAAAGTCTTGCGTCATGTCAACCAAAATGTACTTAGGTTAGACAATTAGTTCATATATGCGGTACGATTGAATCGATGTAGTGAAGGTTATTGCCATAAGCATAAACGCAATGATTTGTAATGATGGGATAAAATTAAAATGAAACGACAGAAAGAAAAGATAAGACAGAAAATACAATATAATAACGGATTCATCATGCGGAATGAAAAAAAAAAAACAATGATGATCACTTATTAAATATATCATTAGAACTAGCCAACGTCTGTACACACATAGGTTCCATTGAGTAGATCTCTTTCGGGTACCTTGAAATCCATCGATTTGATTTTCAATTTTATGTCACGACGATTTCGCATCATTATGATAATTACACCAATGACATTCATTTCCGTACGAATTCTGCAGGTTGTGCATAAATTCGCCGCTACTATTAAAATACGTGAAAAAAAAGAAAACTAGAAAGGAGTGAAACAAGTGTAATAAAAGTGGAGATGAAAATCGAAATATCAACGATAATGGGAATGAGGAGCTGGCAAAAGATTGCGATTATACTTTGTTGTAACAGCGTCGTACTTTAATTGATTCGTGTGTTCCACTGATTTCATTTATGCGACGAAGAGTGCGAAACGCGTGCATATCAATAGGGACTATGATTAAGAAGTATGGAAAACGATTCGCAGAATGTGGGAAACGAACTAAAAAAAAAGACGTTTACGATTATTTAAAAACAGTTGTATATTTTGACGAACAGTGAAGACTGATCAAATTGACTTGTAAAAATATGATGTTGAATTTGTTTTTCTTCAATTGAATACATGGAGTGAGTTTCTGTGGACAATTCTTTTTTTGTCTTCAATGTAAAATGGTATAGGTGCAGATTACATGACGTGCAGAACAGGAAAAATAATATCCGACGCATTCTTTGTTTTTTTATTTTCATACGGCGTTTCTACTTTTTATTTTATTTCATTCTATCGCATTATTTTGTAAAGATCATCTAGATGTATCTATTAACTAAAACATCCAATCGCTATTTTTATCGAGGAGAATCATGTTAAAAATCTTGAATAGTTATCCACTGTTCAATATTGCTATGAAAATAAAATTTTGCTTTAATAAACAATTCTTGTGCGTTTTTTTTCTTCAATTGTACTTACACTCTTTTTATCCTCGTTCTCATTTCATCTTCATTCATAATACTTAAATCGTTGAGTTTGTTTCTCGAGATTTTTCAGAGTAAAAATCTTCTGTTATAAGTACACCTGTAGGATTCATTACAATTTGTATCATTTTTTTTTTTTTTTTTTTTTTTTTTTTTTTTTTTTTTTTTTTTTTTTTTTTTTTTTTTTTTTTTTTTTTTTTTTTTTTTTTTTTTTTTTTTTTTTGATTGCAACGCGAGTTATTTCTTTGGTTTTTTCTGGCGCCATGCTGGTTAAACAACCGATCAAAATTCCGACTGAGGCAGGATTAGAAAAACCACAAAGGGCATACGTAGCGATCGCTTGAGATCTGAGTGATAATAAATTCTTCTTCTTGTAGACACCTAGTTGCTGGTAGGCCACGAATTCGTTGATCACAGTTTTGATTCCAATAAGTTCACCAACTTTTTCGCACTCGTCCCAAGGTATACCTATTATGTAGGCCAGAGGCATGAAGACTTTGGCCATTATGACCTGAGGGTAGAACAAAAAAGGTGTGTGTAGAGTTCAATCTAAAAATGAAACAAATCTTATTTTACCTGGAAGGTAATCCCGCTGTATCCAATGAGACCAAAAATCCATCCGAGCATTCCATCGCAAAATGCTACAAAGGATACAAACGCTACGATATTAGCGATTATATTCAATACAAGAGGGATGGCAGCCAATGCTCCTTTTGTCGCTGCGTCCAATATACCCGTATCTTCTCTGAGAACAAAATGTCATTGCAAAAGCACATTCGCAAATTTGATCTTTCTCTGGGAAACTTTCTTCCACGATTTATTTTAAACTCCACAAAAGATTATTTACAACTTCGTTGACATTTTTCAGCGGCTTCAAAATTCGTCTTCCAAACTTTTCCCAAAGACTTTTTAACACCCTATGAAAAACTTACGATTTTTCTAGTCTTATATTTTTGTAACTCGTGAGGGTTTGCTCGATCTCCGGGTAAAATAATTTCGAAAGGCAAAGAGCAGCGGGCGCAGACATGACAGACGCTGAAATGAGATGCGAAGCTTCCGCTCCGAATGAGATGTACGCTGCCATCACGGTTCCTGCAAAATACGATCAAAGTAATCAAATTAATGTTTCATAATATTTATCAAACGGTATGTTATCAGCTGCATCACCCGATACTGTAGCAAAACCGCAGCACATAACAGCATGAATTTCCGACTCGGTTAAGCTCTTCAAGTATGGTCTTATCAACAAAGGGCTTTCTGTCTGAAATTGATTTTTGTCTTATTAGGTCAAGTTAAAAAAGAAAGACTAAAATCCTGATTTTATTATATTTTAAGTTACCATCCCAAGGAAAATATTTGCAGATGCATTCATCGATTCGCAGACAGTGGTTCCCATGGCTTTTTGCAAAACCCATCCTAATTTCATTATCACCCATTGCATAACACCTAAGTAATACAAAACTTGTACTATGAAACTCATAAAAAATATCACCGGTATTGCCTAAAAATAGCAAAAGTCACGTAACAACCATCTTTGATAAACGAAATATTTGCATTTGAACGAAATTCGCTGGTGCCGATGATACTCACGGAGAAGGCAAAGATTTTTTTCGATACCAACTCCTCCGAATAAACGAAACTGGTCCCAGCAACGGAATAGTTCAAGAACCGTGCTATCTTATCAGAGATGCAGTTCAAAATTTCACGCCCAGTCGACCATCTCACTACCAACAATCCGATGATGACTTGTAAAAGGAATCCAGTAACTACTGGCCTCCAGAACACCTGTAAATAACATTTCAAAAGATCTTAGTTTTCTTATGAGTATGGAACGTGATTTTTGATGGACAGGATAATTTACTCACTCGTCTGCGATATTTTGAGAAAATCCATGTTATAAATGTTAGTACCACTGTACCTACTAAACTCATCAGTCTTTGAGTATCATGTCGTGAGTCTACAACTATGAAAATTAACAGTCCGCCGCTTATGATACTTAAAATTATTGTTTCTAAGTTCCAGCATGAATTTCTGAAAAAGAAAACAAAATTAAAATTAGAGTCAAAGTTGTCAAGTTGTCTGCAGTCGGGATTTAGTCGCTGCGAATTTGTCCAAACAGTAGTGGGGGAACGTCAGCCAATCGCAAGAAAGTAACAGCTCTGAAGTTAGTTTGTCAGTGTGCCTTGTAGTGTTTTGCTTAACCTCAAAGTACATATTGAACAATTGATTATTTATTGAATATTTAAAAAATATTGGTCATTGCAT
>JAPYZS010001977.1:0-25840 GCA_030522925.1 Trissolcus japonicus
CCAGTTGCACCATCACATTTCCGAAACGGTATGGAAATCGTGCAAATTCGGCAGTGATTGAACACTAACCAATATAGCAGAAAAATTTTGCTTTTGTAGCAGGATTTTTCTGCAGATTTGGAACAAAATATTCTAAACTAATTTACCATCTATCTTCCCAGCCAAAATAGCTGCATTTTTTTTCAGTGTTAACTGATAACCACAGTGGCACAGATCTTATGATGCATTTTATAATCATACCTGCAACTTTTTTCTTATATTCTTCTGGTTTGTGGAGATACATTGCTGCAGCATCTCCGTTGAGAGGGTCGATTGGATTTGGATATGTTAGCAGTTGAGGCAAGAATGACTCAAAGATATTTGATAAATCTGAAAACAATCAAAATATCATATTTTTTACGTACATCAATAATAATAACATCATTACAAGCCACTCTTGATCTGATATAATTTAATTTTAAATTCAACCCGATAAATTCAAACTCGTCCTGTGATTTTAATTCTTGACTGATTTCTTTCAAATTTTTTTGATTTATATTTTTTTCAATATTAATAAGTGTCACGAGTAATTCTATTGTAAACTAGCAAAAATTCTGTCGTTTTTCATGACTTAATTGTTTTACGAATATGCAATAATAAAATCATGTTAAGTTGTTTGTTTGGCCCTATAACATTTTAATCACAATGCATCTCATTATTTCAAGAAAAAATAGGAAAATTAGTTTTTCAGTTGTGACAGTACATACAAACGAATAAACAAATATATTCCAAGATTTATATATTATATATCGTCGCCCAGACGACAAAGGGCCTATCTCAAAATTATCCCATGTATTTTAAATGGGCGAATTTTGAGATAGGCCCTTTTTCGTATGGAGCAACGATATATATTGTTATGTATATTATTTATATATATTGTGGTTTGAAAATATTGTTTAATCTATTAATTTATTTTTGAAATTTTTTTTAACAATAAATAATAAAGTCTTTCATAGGCAGTCAAAATGACTGTTTAATCGTTCTAGGTAGTCTGAAACTTCAGTTGTTATAGTGTTAATAGAAGATGTTAATTATTCTAAAAATTTATTTAACGTACAATTGCAGTTTGTTTCCTTTCAATTATTCAATGAAATATTTGATTAAATATTTGTTTGGTCAGATCAGAAATAAACTAAATGAAATGAAAACATTCAATCTCGCATTCAATGTTTTTTAATGAATTAAATTAATTATGAACTGAATTACACAATCAATATAATAAGCAGTGTATAATATTGATATGACATAACAGATATCTCACCATATAAAGCGGTCCACGCCTGGTTAATTACATCGAGACACACGGTGCCCGACACTTCATCAATGTTAGGATGATACACTTTGTTCATAAAACCAATTGAAGGTGATTTGAAGGGATAATGTTCTGGTAAATGTACCCTCACTTTCCATATTCCTCCTTCATAAGGTGCTATAAAAAACCATAACAAATAAATTGACATGAATTAAATAAACCTATCATCATACCTTTTAACTGATCATGAATCATTCTTACAGACCGTTTCTCTTACATGCAAAATTTAATGTCAAACTAGTTCAAAGCTAAGTTTAATTGTAATAAAAAATGACCGCATAAAGAAATCACCCTTGAGATATTATGCCAGGAATGCTACAAATATAGAAACACGAGAGAGAACTGTGAAGTGGCAATTACTTTTACAAATTATTCAATTTCTCTTTTTGCAGAAACGTGACCGTTCTTGGGGAACAAAAATTTTTCGACTTGAACAACAATTGTTCCAATCAACGTTTCAGCAGGATTCATACATTCATTCAATTTTGATGGCACGTTGCGATTGCGACGTCTGCAATTTGTTCAATATAATCTTTGTTGGTACGAAAATGTGACCTTCATATTTTAGTACGATACCGTTCGGTTTAATGGGCGATACACTGTTCAAATTTGTCTTTCAATCCGATTGAAACGTTGAAAAAATGCAGTCAATGACTGATTATCATTTTTTCTATTATTGATTTCTAAATTTTTTTAACAGCGTCGTTTTCTAGTCATACAAATAGAAGTGCAAACGAGAACGTAAGACAACGCATATTGGTTTAAGCATGATATTTTGTCACGCGATACACTCATGCATCCATTTGAATGCCGCACTGCCAAAGCTTGGCTTGGTGCCTTCACGCTAATTTCTTAACGAAATTTTTTTTTCTCAAGAAAATCTAACAATCTTAACTTTTGTTCAGCCAATGCTTTAAACGATGTTTAGCATTAACTTAAAACCCAAATCAAACTTAAAACAACCTAACTTTGTTTTTTTTCAGCTCTCAATGAATTTGCAACTATTTATTTTATTTATACAATCTAAAAATGTTGTAAATATTACACTCCGCAAAACAATTAGAGCCCCTCCCTAAAATTCAAGTATGTTTGCTTTTGCGTAAATTTTTCATTTGTAAGACAAAAAATATTCTCAGCATAAAATTTGAAAAGCTGATGTTTTCAGCTTCAATTTAAAATTTATAATTTTTCTTGAATCTATTCAATGTTATGGATAAAAGACTCAAAAAAGTCACTTTTTTAATGTCCATAACTTTCAAAAGTTTCAATCTTAATGTTTTTTTCTTCGTATATCATCAGGATATTTTGAAATATTTACATTTTCACTGTAAGAAACACGTGTCTACAGGCTATTGTAGTTGTTATAGTGATTGAAAGTTTACGAAATTTCTTTCATCAAAACATCGGACAGCAGCGCTATCTGTTGCGATGTTAAAATTTTGTCTAACAAAGAATGCCAAAGTTTAGGTTCCAAGCTTTAATTTGGTGTAAAGAAAACTTTTTTTTATGGAGTGGGTCCAGAATATGACAGTTTAAAAATGCAAAATTTTTGGGGGTAGGGGTCGCTGTTTGTTTTGAAGAGTGTATTTCATTAGAACGGCAAACATCAATCTTTATCAGCCCTGCAAAAAAAGATTTATTCAAAATAATTAAATAATTTAGCGATTCTTAATCATTTTTAATTAATTTTAATACACTTTCTTAATTTTTTTTGATCGTTTCAAAATGACTTACTGGGTTTAACCTAAAAGATATTTTAATTTTAAAAAATAAAGACTTATTTGCTGACAAGTAAGTCAATTATATGCAATTTTTTATGTAAAGTAATAATATGGTTTAACGTCATAAAAATCATAAAAAATAATTGAAAAGAAGGAATGCTTTGTTTAGAGAAAAATGTATTGTAAAATATACCAGTGTTATAATATAAAAAAAAAAGAAAAAATAATAGTTGATTCAAATTGATTAAAAACATCAAATACTGATAATTTTTTAAAAGAAAGTTGATTCATCAAAATTATTACTTCATTTTGTCGAATAAATTTGAATAAATCTTTTTTTGCAGGGAGTTCCTGTGCAAGCATAAAACAACGTGGTACGCCGTGGCCTCAGAAGTGTCGCCTTCTTGTACATGCACTTCTTCTCCATTGCACCCGCAGCTTCACGGATGACAGAATCAACATTTGCGTATTACGCACCACGCACCTATTTAATCCCCTCTTTCGAATGAGGGAGAGATTGTCTTCCTGCAACAATCTCACTAAGTGTAATGTTTTGCGTTGCTGGTGAAAGTGTTGATGAAACGTAGTCACACACTTATTCGAATACTGCCGAGCTCATAGTGTACATTGCCATGAATTCAAATCGAATTATAACGACGCAAAAAATCATTACTTCCTACGGTGTGCTTCGCCTTGTAACAAAAACATTTCATCCTCATTATATCATACTTGACATTGGATTGCTCATGGAACCAGAAACAATGTTGCACTTTTTTCCCAGTTCTGCCAGCAAGTTTGGTTCTCGTTCCACAACTGGAAGCGTTAGCGTTTTATCATTGAATTAAGAATAAGATGGGTGTAGAACAAAGTGCGCAACAACAAAACGCACCGCATGTAAATGGCGCGATTAATTCCACGGCGAATTTAAATTGAACAATGCATAGATCGGCTCGATTTGCTCAGAGCCTCGTGACGGTACACTTTCACCGGTATGGATGCAGGTTCAGGATCTATGAGCGAGTTCAGCACATCGCATGTTTGGCACGATAACCCAGTTTTCCAGTCGATATATTTTTCTTTCTCTGCGTTCGCACTGTCAGTTGACATCGTGTGGCATTCAAATGTTCGATGCGAATGGTATCTAACATTCGCGTCCAATCTCTAGCTACGGATGACTCGATGACAAAAAACTACGCCGTTAATTTATGACTTGAAGAAGCGAGCGTGACCACTTCTGACATTATGGTTTCAAAGCAAGTTGAAGGCTGCTGTACCGTAATAGGGAACTCGTGCCTTTTGTCAGTGGTACTTTGCTCATATACTTTTTTTAACAAAACACAACGAAAAATCAGTATGACAATCTACTGTATATAATTCTGCCTCGTCATAATATTCCATTTGTGAAATCTTACTTGTTTATGCACATTTTTATGTCACATACACTACATAGTGTCCTTCCTGATTCATTTTTTTGCTCCTAACATAAACATTCGTTCAATCATTCTACGTTTTTTCATATGAATACAAAATCAATACTATTTAATATCTACATCTGTTTGATGTTACGTAAAATATTATTATTAATCTATGACAAGTTTTTTTTTCTTACTTTTATTTTTCATCAACGTGATTGAAAAAATGTTTAAATTTGTTACATTTGTTATTTAGTTTTAATCATTCGGCCATTTTTGAACAAGAAAGAAACATCTGACCTGTTATAAAATTTAAAAAAATTTGTTGTTATCACGAAACCATATTTTTATCACTCAATGTGTACAGTGACATGTGTCAGAATAAAATGTCTTGATGCAACATCAACTTGTTTTGACGACTTATTCATGGCCTTGCCACAATCCTAGCTTAGACATATTTTTACTAATAAGAATGGTGCGTTACAATAAAATCTGCGTTGTCTTAATTTTTAGATAGGTTTTTGGCAGAATGGACTGTCATCTGGACGGTCGATTAAAAGGAATTGCATCTTTTTTGTACCAGAATGAATTTTTATTAGTTCATTTATTTGCTTGCTTTTTTTAGTTATATTTTAAATGAAAATTACTATTTAATGATGTTTGAATATATACTCACTTCCTCTTGGACCATAGAACTTCACAGAAAATTCGTTGAGTCCTCCTAAAATTGTCACTTCATGTTTGCTTTCTATGCTATTTTTGGACAAATTTGTTAAGGAAGATAATAACTACTAATAGTAAATATCAAATAAAAATATATTTAAATGAGAAAAACAAATTGGATACTAAAAAAAAAGAACATACGATTGTTTACGTGTCTCGATTGCCCTGATGAAAATTGCCTTCACATTTCAATTCAAGTAATATTTTAAGAAACATATACTGAAAATAAATTTTGCTCCTGACTGTCTTTTTATTTTGATTTCAAAACACCGTACCCAATCTCAAATAATGACTAAGCGTGTTAAAAAACAAACAATGAAATAGTTTGTTTTGTGATTATCAAATGTTCTATGCCATTGGCAGTTACCTGATGTCACATCGGTCAGTTTATAAGACACCAAATGCTTTTTAGTTTATTACGTTTGAAAACGAATGAACAAAATAATAACCTCCGGAATTAATTACTTTTAATTCCAAAAAGAAAAGCAATTTCAATGTTGGTTCGTTGTTCGTTATGATATATTTTCAGAAACTACCAGATGTAGATCAACATCAAATAAAATAAATTTAGAATCATAATAAAAGAAAGTTACCCTTCACTACTTTGAATATAAATAGGTTCTGGAGAAATATGAAAATTACTTCATCTTGTTTATGAAAGCAAACGCTAAATTTCATAAGATTTTTTTTTCATAACCACACGAAACAAACATGCTCTTGTGAAAATTGATCGTTTATAAATCAACTATTTGGAAAATTAAAAAAATTATTTGAAAAATGTACAAAAAATTGACAAAATAAACAGGACCGTTTATACTACTGCAATTAAAATCGGGCCATTAAATTGTGGAAGGTTATAGTATATATCTCGTTTCTGCAGTTCGTGTGATGTCAAATCAGATTAATTTAAATAACAATCATCACATGAACAGTGTAATCAGTCATTGGCCTTATACTGTATGCATATACAAATACTTATACTGTTTCTTCTGTACTATCTTGCAGTCACTGACCTCATACAAACAAAAAAGCTAGCATAGCGTGTCCTAAATTTAGAAATATTCTCTTTTTTCTTCATCAAATTCTAATGCTATGCTATTCTAATTCTTATAGTTCGTACATAAGTTTGGTGCCTGTAATTTCGTTTCAACTCTAATCCGTCATTACAAAACGATCAATCTCATCTTTTATTCAAATTGAAAATAAGATCTCTTTATGATTTGATTCAATAAATGTAATTCATCACCCGTGACTTATACATATTTTAAGCGATTAATTCTATAAACTGCTGTTAATTATTTATAAATTTGGTATCAATTTTTAAATTTATTACTTCTTTTTATTATTATGGAAAGATGAAATAATTATAATAAACTTTTAATAACTTGTTCAAAATAAAATAAACCAATAGAAATTTTTAATGTTTTCTTGAATATAAGAGCAGTTAGGATAATTATGACAAATTGCTAACTTTGCTATTTTTAACAATAACGTTATCTTGTTTAAGTAAAATTAAGGTCTAAGTTTATTATTATTATTAAATCTAAACAAATCTAATTACAAATGTATTTGGGATCGTAATTTTAATACTGTAACATGTACCCCACCTATCAGAAATTACTTATAATTATAAACTTATAATTGTTAATTTATAATTGTGACTTCTAATTGTTTCCTTTTTTTTTCATGTTGAAAATTTTACAGACTTAAAACTCAAGGTTTATGAAATCTGCGTATTAATATGTATTGTATTTTAGTAGAAAAATAATAACATTTGAAAGAATCGAATAGTGTTTTTTATTTTCAATGAAAAACGGACATAACGTTTGAGCAAAGCTAACTGCAATTCCGGTATAAATAAATAATAATGTTTCTATATTAAGAAAACAAAGAAGACTTTAAAAGTTAGCACAATGTACACATTCAATGAAATCGTAGTATAAAAACTGTAACGTAAATCATTTTTTATCTACGATAACGTTATACATCTCCGTTTTAATGTAAATTTAAAAGCCTGATCATTTTATATTCCAACACCACTTGTACAACGATTTCGAAATCTTACGTACATTTTTCTTTTTATTTCAAAGTGATTTTTTTCAACAAACACATTGTATCTAAATAAAAAAAATCCTGCTGTGCAAACCTGATTTTTCCATTGTTACTAAAACAATCCATTTTTTATTTCCCTTTTCTAAATATTTTTGTATCGATAATTATTTAAAAATTGGTTTTCATATTATAAGAATTTATATCAATGATTTGTCATTATTTTGTTTAATAATAAATCTACTATTTGTTATTCTACACGGAAGAAGTAATTATTATAAGTGTTATGTGAAAAACGAATTTGTAAAAAATATCTAGTGGACGGATTAATTGCAAAACCCATGAACATGAACCGAAAACAATGACTAGAAATATCGTGGTGATGGTGAGAATCGTACGGTTGTATCGAGCTTGTGAACACGCGCGCGCACACACGTTGCGCATACAATCAGCTGGTTAAAAACAGCTGTGCTCGTCGTAACGCGAGGTTAAACGCACCCTCCCCCCTCGACTAGCAGAGCGATATTTGCTACGGCAAATTTTTGTCTTGAAATGCAACCTCACCTATGACGCGCTGATGCCATACAGGCCCTAAACATGACGTCAAATGGCACAATACCTTCAATTTCACCATCGGACCAAAATCTCAGTTGTCATGTTTGTTTACGTCGGATTCAAGTTGAAGGACATTAGTTGGAAACAAAATCATTTTCGTCGGGGCTTTTAAACTGACAGCGAGAATGGTCATTTCCGACTGTCAGTTTGAACTTGACTCGACTCATTGAACGAGAACACGTAAACAAGCGTGCGTAAACAAAAAAGGAATCAGAATGAAGGGAGAAGGAGGAGGAGGATGGGAAAAAATAGTAAATAAAGAAATGTGGATAGCAAGTCGAGAGACTAAAATAAGTGAAGGATACAGTTTGATAACGTCAGTGTCCATACGTCGTTTTCCAGCGCTCGGAGACGACATATTTGCCGTTGGGACTTGCCGCGGTCGGTGTTGGTACGAACTGGCTGGTGGTTTCCGAGTGTAACTGCTGCGGCGAGCTTGATAGATGCGTGTTGCGAGAGCCTACACTCGCAAGAAGCAGAAATTGGTCTCGCGCACTGAAATATAGTTATCTGGAACGCTTACTGCCTATCTTAACCAATAAGTGGAAATCGAGTAGAGATAGATGCTAACGAGGGGCCGACCTCTCTCTCTTTCATGCTTGCGCATGCGCATAAACTCTCAAGTACACTCAACTTCACAAATTAACTTGTAAATACGACTGAAAAATACTCCGCGTTGATTTATAGATATGTTTTTTTTAATTAAGTAAACGAAACATGGTTCAAAATTATTGTCTGTCTTTTTGGCAACCAAAATTTCATTTTAGAGGTATGTGATATATTAAGGTACCATTGAATGACCGCGTAAGAAATTTTAGAAATTCAATATATCCAGATTTAATAAGAAACGAAGTTGAGATATTTCATACTTAACTAATATATCAATAATATATCGTAGATCAATATGTAATTTTTTTAAGAATTTTCTTATCAACATATAATTTTATTTTTATGTTTTAATATCTCATGGTTAGAAAAACTAGTGATTGACAGATTTTACCAACAACTGACTTCACGTTTTCCCCAGGAAATGACCAGGGATTACAATAGTATAAATTAAAGTTAATAAAAGAATGAGACAAAAGAACTAATAAAATATATTGAATTTTAATTAGAATAAATCTGTGGCTTCCCAGAATAAAAAGATAAGTCCATTTTTAGAAAAATTGAGTTTTTGTTGCCTTTCGACGACAAATTTTATGTGCTTCAATAGAACATTGTTGTAAAATAAAAATTGAGTAGTTTGTTAGTATAATAAACATTAGACTAATAAAAAAAAGTAACGCGATTCCAGAAATAATAAGACAAGTCCATTATTTAATTATTATAGAAATTGACTGACATGTATAAGGCAATTTATTCAGTTTGACGACATGGAACAGTTCAGAAAGTAACAATTGATAAATAAACTAGTTTTCTTTAAAAATAAACTATATTTTTCTGACATTTTTAAATGAAATTAAAAATAAAATTAACATGTTTATAAGATTCCTTTTTATAAATGAAATCTTAAAACACCATAAAAACCCTACATACGACTTTCCAAAGGTTCAATATAAAAATTAGGATAAATTTCATGAAGTTTGAACCAAAAACTTAGAAAAATTAAAGGAATAATAAGACAAGTCCACAAGGTGCCGAAAATAACAAGATAACTCAAAAGAAAACAGATCATAAAAACTTCCCCTGACACGAGATTCGTAATTTCTAAAGATCATTAGTTAGAAGTTTTTGGTTTTGTTATGTAACGAAAACATTTTTTGCTCTACAAATGACTCTGTATTGTCCTTGACAAATTAATTTTTAAAAAGTTTGAACGTTAATAACTCGAAAATACAAAAAATGGACTTATCTTGTTATTTCCAGAAGCCACAGAAATATTGAAACAAAAAAATTATTTGTTTCATATTATATTTTTTGCGGTTACTAGGTATAGCACCTGGAACATTCACTAGAACAACTTCAATACCTGTGTACCAAAACATGACCCTGGTTCAAGAAACATAGACTTTTAGGAATAAAAATCTAGGGCCTAAAAGTCTACGAAAAATGCAACCAGAAAATTCGAATTTGCTCTATAATTTTGTATAAAATTCAATTCTTTGATTCCTGTCCTCACTTTGAATTTCGGTAAAAAAAATTGTTAATTGGATAAAATAAGATAAAAGCGGACAAACAAACAAACAAACAAACAAACGAAAAAAGCTTACGAACAAAAAGAATATTAAGAAATAAATAATTGAAAAACAGTAAATAAACAAACAGATAAATGCGCGAACAGAAAATAAATAAACAAACAGAAGTTAAACAAACGGAGTATTCATAAAAAAAACTTAAAAAAACAAAGGGATGAATACGAAAACAGAAAATGAACACAAAATAAACAATCAAATAAATGAACAAATAGAAAATAAACAAGAAAAATAAGGAAAAGGAAAGTGAACAAAACAAAAATAAAAAACAAATACACAATCAAATATAATGTAAACGTACATATAAATAAGCAAACATAAAATAAACAAGCAAAAGATTAAGCAAACAGAAAATAAAGTAACAAATGAATATAAACAATTTGTTATTTATTATTTAAATTGTTTTTTGTTCATTTATTTTCTATTGATTTTTCCTGTTTGTTTAGTGTGTTTATTTTTTGTGTGTTAATTTTGTGTTTGTTTATTTATCCGTTTTTTTTTACTACTTCTTATTTTTTTATTTTTCTACTTCTTCTATCAAATTAACATTTTTCTTACTGAAATTTGAAGTTCTAATGAGGGCAGGAATCAAAGAATGAAATTTCGGACAAAATTATAGAGCAAATTCGTATTTCCCGTTTGCTTTTTACATAGACTTTTAGGCTCTAAATTTTTGTTCCTAAAAGTCTATGTTCCTTTAATCAAGAGACCGCTCCATATTAATAAAAAAATGTAATGTAAAAACATCAAACTACAGTTTCTCAAAGAAAATTTAGAAATTGTTCGAGTAGCTACTCGCTATAGTAGAAGACCGCAAATGCTAAATTCCAAAATACTGTTTATAAATTTATGATAAAAATTAGAATTTTCAAGCAGTTTATCTCTGCGATTTTTTAATAGCACATGTTAATAATGTAGCAATTGTTAGTCAACTTTTAATAAATTATATATAAATAAAATGATTTTGTTTAATTTTCTTAAAATCGGTCATTTACAGGCACGGGGTCAGCTATTTTTACATTGACCGTAATTATGGGAATTAGTTTTCATATTTTAACCTAACTTTTTTCCTCGATTAAATCACTTGTAATGTTTCTTAATAAAATAAATTATTTATAATTTTCCTTGAAAAAATGAGGTTCTTGCAAAAAGCAAGATTCATCGAATCAAAAAGCATAATATGAAATGAGAGGGTCTGGCATGCGTCTAAAAAGATCAGCTGTTCCTAGTAAATTTGAATTTGACATTCAGACGAAGATATTTATTTTTTAAAAACATTAAAACTATACTAGAGATTGTCCAATGATAAATTATAAATAATCTGTCTTTTAATTTTTAGTCATCTGATGAAATGACAGAAGAAAAGGTACATTTAGAAACAACAATCATTTCGCATTCTTCAAAAGAAGTAACTTCTATTCTATTACTCAATTCATGTTATTCTCTTATTTTAGTATAGGAAATCAGAATTCATATTCCTTACATTTTTTCAGACTCCTGTGAATGGTCAGACGGGCAATGAAGACATGCCAATAGAAATGAACTCTAGTTGCCCTGTGAATGTCGTTTATGATGAAGAAGTCACGACTGGCAATGAAGACGTGCCAATGAACTTGAATTCAAGTTGCCCTGGATCAGAAGAAACTGTCAGTTGTTCTCAGGAAGAAGAATGTTCAAGTTGCTCTCACAAAGAAGAGAAGATGGAGGTATTTAATGTACACATTTGTTTGTTTTTTTCCTTTATCACTGAATATTTATGCATTTTGCAAATTAACAACTAACATAACAAAAAATGTTTGTTTTTGTGATAGAAATCACACATCCGAAGGAAGAAACGTAAACTACCTTCTCTTACAAAGGACAAATTGAGAAGAATAATTAAGATTTTACAAGACCGATTACGCCGCAGGGAGGCAAAACTGGACAACGTCCAAACTCTGGTGAAAGTTCTGAAACGAAAAGGTAAATGCACAGAACAGCTGGAGCATGTACTATTGCAAAGATTTTCCGACTTCAGTTTGGATCTTCTGCGAAGTGAATTGAAGAATGATAAGTGTGGTAAAAATGCAAGGCGGTATTCCAATAAAATTAAGGACTTCGCTCAAAGTGTACATTTCTACTCACCAAAAGCTTATAGTTTTTTACGTATGAAACATAAACTACCGGACGAATCATCATTGCAACGAATGATCGGCTAGAATAGTTGCGAAGCTGGTTTATTAGACGGCGTGTTAAATTTCTTAAATGCGAAAAATTCCGTTCAAATCATGTAGAAAATGTCGGTTTAGTTTTAGATAAAATGTCTATTAAAAGTCAGCTTGCGGACGATCAAAAAGAAAATACGTTACGCGAATATGTTCATTACGGTGAAGCAGCGGAAGAATTAAACATTAATTACAATCGCCACTGACATGTTAGCGTTTCAAATTGTATCTTACTCGACAAAATTTAAAATTCCAATCGCCCATTTTTCATCAAAGGTATAAGTGCAGAAACTTAAGCTATATTAAGGTGATTGCTCAACCCCTCTTAATTTTGAGAAAACGAGTTCCGATAGAACTCCAACAATTCTCAATGAAATTGTTGGAGTTCTATCGGAACTCGGCTGTAAAGAAACTTCAAACTGTTGGAATTACAGTTAGATCTTTAACTTGCGAAGGACTATCAACGAATCTGAACACGTTTCAAAAGTGAAGGTGTAAGTTTGATTTTGATAACAAGAAAACTCCGTTAACATTTTTCAACCACCCTGCGATAGGTGCAAAGTGTATGCGATATTAGATCCCTGTCACATGCTCAAGATATGCTGCTATATGCTCGCAACAACTGACATTGAATCGTCTACCGGTGTAGTCTCTTTTCGATACATTAAAGCATTATAAATTGTTGCGAATTCACGTAAACTTTGCAAACAAGAAAATGAAACGTTCCCTTGCGGCGCAAACAATTATTAGCAGCGTAGCTGATGCGATTGATTACCTAAGAGTAAGTGGATGTCCACAGTTTGGAGGAAGCGTAGGAAGACATGTAAATTTATAAGAACGTTTGATATGTTATTTGACATGATGAATACTCGAAGCGCTTTCAGTACAGGATTTAAGTCACCGTTATGAATGAAAAATAAGCAAATTTGGACCAACAAATTTGATGAGACTAGCAAGTATGTTCGAACTTTGAAATTGTAAGGAAAACTAAAAATAAACTGTAGCAATTGGATTTTCAATTGATATTAGCAGTTTTCGTGGTTTGGCTGTAGATTTATCATCGAACATTTCCAAGCTTCTGAAATTTTTCTCGCTTACAAGTGTTCTCAAAATCACGTAGAGCTGTACTTTTGCTGAATCAGATCATGTGAAGGTTGGAACAACAACAGTGTTACAATTATTATACACTATTCGTCGTCTCTTCTACCAAAACTCGGTTAAACCTAGTTTAAATGCAAACTGTTTGTCAGATAGCAATGAAACAACTTCCATCTTCGAATTTCGTTCTCTCAATCGTCGAATTGTTGATTGTACTCTACAGTAGGAAGGTGATAGCAAAATAGAAGAACTTATGGAGAAACTCGAAAGTATTTTTGTAAGAAGATGAATAAAGATCGGTGTTTATAAAAAACGAGTTGAGGTCCTGTTTCATGAATAAACATTAAATATGAAAATATGGTTGCAAAGAATCGCCTGATATATTTTATTTCGTCTTTCAAAGTTTATTTTTGACACAGGACCTCAACTCGTTTTTCATAAACACCGAAAATATATTGTATTATATTGCTGGCTACATAGTCAACCAATTTGTAAAAAAGTGTAGCTGTGTTCATTGGAAGGAAATTATCACTGTCGAACCAGAAACTCTTAAAACTGATCACAATAATGTGAAAGTAGATTTAAATCATCATTCGGGATTTTTGAATTTTATTAGCAAAGAAAAATTATGCATTCCGTCGAAAACTGCATTCGAAATTATTAAATGTTGTGAGAAATTTTTCAAACGTGAAATCGATATTGGTTTTAATGAAAATGTCAACTTAAAAGATAGAATCAGTTCAATTATAGTTGCACAATTTGCGCCACAATTATCTATGCGTTTTTATCCGCCTCATCCGATTACAGACATCAACAACGAATGTAACGAAAGACAGGATATAAAAATTATAAAACTTATTGTAGCGAAGTACGTTAAAATACGATTCGAGGCGCACACAAAATCAAAAAATTTAGAATATATCGGAGCAGAAACGACTTTGCGTCAAAAGTTGACAAAAACAATTCTTTTTAATAACGTTTAAATAATAAGTATGAAACAATGGACGTTGCTTCGTTGTTTATTTGATGTTATAGTTGGTTATTTATATGAATAGTTGCGTTTTGATTAATATTTAGTTGCATGAATATTAATTAATTTATATAAATTTATATTAATAATAATATATAATTGTAAAGATTACATAGACTTTTAGAAATAAAAATGTAAGGCATAAAAGTCTATGAAAAATGCAACCAGGAAATACGAATTTGCTGTATAATTTTCTGCAAAATTTCATTCTTTGATTTCTTCCATCATTAGAACTTCAAATTTCAGTAAGAAAAATGATTATTAGATAGAAGAAGTAAGAAAACGGATAAATAAACAAACAAAAAATAAACACACGGAAATTGAACAAATAAATAAACAAACGGATACATACACAAACAGAAAATAAACAAATAAACAAACAGGAAAAATCAATAGAAAATAAATGAACAAAAAACAATTTAAATAATAAATAACAAATTGTTTATATTCATTTGTTACTTTATTTTCTGTTTGCTTATTTATGTCTATGTTTATTTACATCTTTATTTTACTTCTGTATTTGTTTGTTTACTTTCTGTTTGCTTATTTTTATTTTTATTTTCTGTTTGTTTAATTATTTTCTGTTTTTTGATCTCTCCGTTTGTTTAATTTCCCTTTGTTTATTTGTCTACTTTTAACTTTTTTTATCCAATTAACAATTTTTTTACCGAAATTCAAGGTTCCAATGAGGATAGTAATCAAAGAATTATATTTCATACAAAATTATAAAGCAAATTCGTTTTTTTCGGTTGCATTTTTCATAGACTTTTAGGTTCGACATTTTTGTTCATAAAAGTCTGTGTTCCTTTAACCAGGGTAGGAATTAGTATTATGCACAATTTTTTTCACTGCTTTTCTGATGTTTGGTTTGGCATATATTTATATTAAAAATAAAAATAAAAAATAAAAATAAAAATATTTTATATTATTTTCACTTAGATACATTTGTTTCAGATACTACAGGAGAAAATAAAGTTACATTTTGCCTAGATGAATGGATTTTCTACTATTACACCTAAACAGTCTCAGTGCCTAAAAAGTTTTAGTTTGTATTTTATTATACACAATGTATTGCACTTTTTTGTACAAGTGCATTATTACGTATTATTTAGACTTTTCATAACTGAAATAAATTTTTCTTGAAAAGTTACAGAGATTAACTTTCTTATTCAATTTGTTTAATCAATTAAGATCAATGATTCTAAAAGAAAAAACAAATTTGTTTGTGTAAGTTTTTTAATTACTTTTTCTTTTTTTGAATTTTTTTTCTATGTATTTTAAAAGTTGTTATTATTTACAATTGCTTACTTGTTTACAATTTTAAATACAACCATAAATAATTTATGGTTTTATCATGGTTTTATAATTTATAATTTATCTATTAATCAGTCATCAAATTTGAATTAATTAATTCATTATTTATAATATGCTCACAATCAAGAAGTAATAACCTCAACAGTCATATTTTTATACTTATTGGATCAATAATTAAAACTTAAAAAAATATTTCGATCACTTATTCATTTTTTAATATTATACTTTTTTCTCATTCTGCTGCACTTATCAATTTCTGGTTAAAAACACTTAATCAAAAAGTTTACGTTAAAACTTTTTATTCAGACTGTACGACAAAGACAGGTAGACCCCTCGCCATCTTCTATCTTTACTCGCGAATGGTCGGTCAGTGCCTGTTCCAGTATACCTATATTTCAGTGGTCTCGCGTTGGTTCGGTGAAAGACAGAGCGTTGGTGCAAGCGAGAGCGACGTATTTGCGAGAGCGAGAGGCCGAACAAAGAAAAACAGAGGCGCGCTCTTTGTCTTTGTTATTGGTACGTGGGACTCATTGCTGCTGCTGCTGCGAAGCCGTGGGTTTTGCTCGCTGTTGTCGAATGGTCGGGCCTGCTGGCTGTCAGCAAACGCGCCTCATTGCACTCACGTCTTTCCTGTCGAATGCGCGTCGCGCGACACTGACACACTCGGACGCAGAGTCAGTCCTTGTGCGAACGATGCTTACACTCACGAACACAAACGAGCACTGAGTCGCTGCAAGCACTGCTGCTATCTGCTCTGCTGCTGTTGCGCCGCCGCTGCTGCTCCGACACAGCTGTGCCTAACGCGGACAAGCACGAACCGTGCCGAACTTTCGCGAATCCCTGTAGACGATTCGACTTCCCCATAGTCTTTCTCTATTATTTTCTTTCTCTCTTGACAATTTTCGCGCCATTGCGAACAGAGAGGGCAACGCGCTCGTATGCGTATTTGTTTTTGTTTTCAAAAACTCGTGCTTAATATTGAAAGCATCTTGAAAAGATAACCATAGTTTTATTTTATATATATTTGAATTAAGACAACAGGTGCAATGGGCGCGAGTGCAATTTTTATCTTATTGACCTGAATTAGAATGTTTTTTAATTTGTAAGCATGCAATATTTTTTTAATCATTTTTTAAAATCTATTTTTATTGATATATGCTCATATACTATAGTGAAACTTTAGCCTTGTTTTTTTTTGATGTCGTAAAGGGTTAAAACTGAACGAATGATCGTGTAGGACATTTTGGAATTCCAGTTATAGATTAATAAAAAACAAATTTAGAATGTTACTCTTTGAACTAATGTATAATAATATATAAGTCAACATAAATGATGCAATACTTCGTATGTTATTGTTATAGAACGCTAATTAGTTTTATAATCATTGAAAATGGGTTTCATGTAAAAATGTTCATTGCATCAAATGACGTGTAACTTTTGATTTACATTAACAATTCATGTGATGTACATAATATTTATGGACTTGATATATTTTTATGAACTTTTGTATATGAGTAATAAAAATACCCAATGTTAATGAAGGGAACGTCGGGCTGAGTTCGATGGACTCCGCCTCCCTTTAGATACATTTTTTCTTTAAATGTTCATTTATTTAATACCAAATCTAACGTCCTAAAAAATTACAGTAATGTTGCAACCTTGTTAATAAACGAAGTCAGTGACTGGATAAGTGAACGAAAACAAACAGAACGACATCAAAGTTACCCTTACGATCGAAAATATATTCGCTAAAGTATATTCCAATTTATATAGTCCTTATTACCGCTTTTTATATAGTTATTTTTTCAATAAGGGACATGATAGATGTTAAAAAATATTAAAAAATGTTCCATTTAATGTCCGCCTGAATAATAATTCTGAAATTTTAATTTAGGTTTTTGAATTTGTATGAATATATTTTTTAATATTATGTGCTAATAGGGTTCACTCGAGGACCAAATTTTTCGCCAATATGTTGGATTTTTCGTATCCCGTTAGCGAGAAGAGCCATTTCTCAAAACTCCCTAGGGAGAGAAGTGGCGCTTCTCGCCCGCTGGTACGAAAATTTTTTTATATAAAAATATATTTCATTTTGTAACCCCATCTATTATTCTTGACCATAATTTTCAATAAAATGACAATGATCGGTAACGAAGGCTCTCCTGATACCGGCAACCTCTATCCCCGTAACTCAACTTTCCGCCACCAAAGGGCGAGAACTGCTCGTAACAAGTGCTCCTTTTATGCAAACAGAATTTATGCAAAATTAAATTTATGCGCAAAAAATATTAGTCCATTTAACGTGTAAGCAATATTTCGTTTGAGATTTTTTAATTTTATACAATCAAAAATTATTTGAAAATATTTTTATAAATATCGAACATATGAAAAATAAACATTATTTTGAACTTATTCATGGCTTTACTTTTTATAAATTAAATAATTTTATGACTTTTGAATTCTATGTGTTCTTAAATTATGCACTCTGATAAGTTAGGTAGAATGAAGTTTATGTATTTCGATATGGACACATTTGTGCCGTATGATGGCACATTACCATTCGACAAATTTTGGTTTGTCACTTTACGAACGTTCGGTCGATAGAACATAACAATTTCAGTCAAAGGCTGGTTTAAAGGGATTAATGAATCAGTAACTACATTATTCTGATTAATTACAAGTGCAATTACAATGTCGGATGAATCGGAATATGAAACTGAGCCCGAAGTATTTGATCTTTACAAAAAAAAATACCAACTTTTACTTGACAGATGTGAAATTTTACAGCAGGTTAAAAATTTGGTTTCAATTAAAAAATTGTTTACACTCAAGTTTGCTACTTTTTCCTGGTTGCTTGATTGAAATCCCATGTTCTGATTGTTTAATGTTTGTTACAGGACAATGAGCGATTAGTTTATCGAATTCAACGTGTGAGGAAACTATTGAAGCGAATACGAAAAGAGAAAAAGTAAGTTTTCCAGGTTATGAATGCTACACCAATAGACAATTTTTCATTTTATATTTATAAACACTTAAAAAAGGCTGCTACACTACATGTCAAATTCTTCAAAAAAAATTTGATAATATTTGCTGATTGACATGCCACTAATTTGTTAATAATAAATATTTAATACTTTTTTCTGATTTCTTATATATTATTTATTATCATATTTCAATGATATAAAAAACGAGAAACACTCATTAAGGTAAATTTACTACCTATTTGTGTTATAGGTATACAAGGTGACTGCACCAGTATTTAACAATATACCAGTAAATGAGCAGTCATTTACTGGGGTGCTAGTCTCTATCGGATATAATTTAATTTTAAATTGAACATCATCGGGTTAAATTTTATTATCCATGTTAAAAAACATTAATGGTGTTAAAACGTGGTTTGTCACCATTTTTATAGATAAACACAAGTTTTAATACCACAAATTTGAATACATTTACTTTGTATCATATTTCAAAAACTCTAGTGTATGTATATGTCAAAAAATACGAACGTTTAACGTTCTTCTTGCGGAAATGAAACAACCATAATGAACCACACTATTAGTTTTTATAAAAGAAATTATATTTTATAGTTTTATCTTTAAGAAATAATAAATAGCTAAAAACAAATTTAAAAAATGAATGATCATTGCAGATTTTTAATCAATCGATTAGATCAACATGGTGATAAATGGAGGGAAATACCGATAGGAGTTTTGGAAGAAAACAATCTTTGCGAAGTTGCAGCAAAACATGAGAAGAGTTCGAAATCTAATGTAAATAGCGCGAAAGATGAGAAACCAAAAAAAGGTACAAAGAGAAAAGGAATAAAGGCAGATCCAAATGCTCCAAAACGTCCAGCAAATCCGTTTTTCCAATTTTGTCAAGAACAAAGACCAAGAGTTATGGAAAGACTTGCCGGTGAACCTGAGCCTAGTAAACAAGAACTTACACGACAACTTGCAACTACTTGGAAATCGTTAAGTTCTGAAGACAAGAAGGTATGTTCGTCAAACTTACACGCGGAAAAATGTTGTTTTTTTTGTTATTTATTATAAATTATTTACGATAAAAATAATATGATATAAAACTAAGTTTGTTCTAAATTTTAAAGAAACAACAATTCTTTACAGGTTTATTATGATATGTATGAACGTTCGAAGGAGAAATATGTTGCAGAGATGCAAATTTATAATAAAAAGGCGGAAGATGCACCGAGCCAACATTCCTTGAAAGTAACTTGATAAGAAATAAATTTGTAAATATATAAATGAAAATTCATTCATGTACATATTAACAAGGGATATTGTGTATTTAATAATTTTGGTATTGGAGAGAATGAAATAAAATTACTTAAAATTTATTTATTTATATTATTTATCAAATTTAGATTAAATTTCACATAGGGTATTGGAAGACACGAATACAATAATTTCAATTTCAATAAACTTTAAATAGTAAAGTAGTTATTTAAATCAAAACAAATAATTTCACCACTTTACGTTTATTGAGATTGAAAATTTTATCAATATAATATTCGAATATTGTTTTAAAATTTTTTCAACTTTAAAAAAAATAATCAATCAAAACTTAATATTAAAATTTTAGTTGAAACGTTTGGCAAAAATTAATAATACACATTGACACCATTTTTATTAATTATCTTATTTTTGATTTTGCCTCCAATCGGCTTGATATTATCGCAGCTTGGCGGCGCTACAACTCTCAGTATACCGTTGTACCAGAAAGGTTGATGGTCTTGAAGATTCATGCTCCAGAGCGAATGACAACAAAAGGAACGCCGCTTTAGGCGCTTTTTTACCGCTGCCGATCTCAGAGTCAGTTTGTCATACAATATAAAAGCACAACCAGTATTACAAATAAAACAAGACAAATTTCAAAAATAAAAATGCAGGGCACAATTATAGAAAATTTGAGTGGCAAAAAACTATCCGTTCTAACAGTGTTATTAGTGGTTTCCCAAGTGGTATCATTCCTAATCGGAGGCCTCATAGGTAAACTATATTATACTTATTTTTAACAATGCATATTAATTTAATCTATTTATTATTTAAACAATTCATTATGTTTTAAATTGAAAATACAAACATTCGATTTTTATTTTAATTCTCAAATCATTCATATTTTAATTTGTAAAATAATTATATGAACAAATTAAACTGACAAATATTGAATTTTTGATTTGATGACACTTTAACAATTCATTTATTCATCTCACGATGTTCCTGAATGCTTTTTGACAAATTAATTTCCCCTTTTTGTGTAATTCAAGTGAATTCAGAAGTACTTTTTTCCCTATCATACTTGAACGAACTTGGAGAATGCTAATATTCGTAAGGGTTACTAACAAGAGACCCTTGAAGATGCAACCGGCTAAATCATAAATAAAAATTTCAAAAAAACAAAAAAAATCAAACATTACCTTTTTAAATTAAATTTTATACGTAAAATATTTTTTAGCCCCAACGCCATCAGGAAGCCAGTTAATTCTTGGGACAAAATGTAAAGCAACTGGTAATAACAAATCTGAAGCTGATAGCAAGTGGTATTATTCCCGGGGCAAAGGAAGTTGTATGCACATTGAAAATATTGACGATTATGACAGTCATTTACAAGCGTACCAAGTTGTTTTCACTTTTCAGGTATAATTTTTTTTATTTCTTGTTCAAGAACTCTTAAATAAATAAAATTAATTGAATTTTAACATTTAATTTCGAAATACTATCACTTTAGATGCCTTTGCCTCGAGACAATGAAGAGCTGGATTATTCTCGTTGGCAACACAGCTTAATAGGTATTTTACAAATTGACACACCCTACTCTGATGAAATCTCCATGTTGTCAAAAACCAAACTGACGTTCGACGCTAGATTGGCTTACAGGAATAAAGGAGATCCTGACAATGCTTGGAAGCCTTATGCTTCATCTGTAGTGGAGAGGAATTTGGAATGTGTTGATGACCATGTTAGTTTTTTTATTCAAAAAAACTCGTTTGAAAATTGGAATTCTATTTTATTGCAGATTAATATGACATATTTTATAATTCGAAGTCATACATATCATAAATTCTTTTTAACAAGTACAAGAAACTTTTTAAAATTGAACATCGAATGAAAATTATCAAATCTAAGCATTTTTGGTCAAATAATCATTTTTTACTTATTTTGCAATCTTTCAGAAAATAGACAAATATTACAAGAGTTGCAGTGTATTGTCTCTATTCGAGTTGGGTTCCCTGTACCATGACTTTTATTTGTTAAACTTACGACTTCCTACCGACTCTAACTCTAAGATGAACGAAGGATTGGGCCGTATAGAAAACATTTGGTTAACGGTATGTATATTATTAAAAAATACGAAATAAAATGAAGAAGCTCAATATAACTCAAATATGTTTGCAGGCTATAATTCAAAATGGTGGATTCACAAAGGTTTGGGTCAGTTTGAAAACAATCTACTTTCCAATAGTTCTGGGTATTCTAGTCTGGTACTGGAGAAGAGTTCATATGCTCACAAGGTCCCCAGCACTGTTGGAATACATGCTTTTGGCAGTGGGCGGTGCTTTAACTTTTCTTAACGGTGCCGTATTTGATACAACATAATACCTCATTTTCTAATTATTGAATTTACAATAATATTATTTTAATTTCGCAGCTCCGTTTGAATATTTTACATTGTTGTTCGACATGCCATTTATGTTACTACTGGAAGACATCCGGCAAGGGATTTTTTATGCGATTCTTCTCTCCTTCTGGCTTGTATTCGCTGGGGAACATCTAATGGTAATATAATTTTAATAGGGTTGATAAAAATCATGATTTTTCGATTTTTTTTATTTCGACCAGATTAAAATCGGTTTTAAATCAACAAAATTTTTAGGTCTTGAAAGTAATATAGAAATTGAAAAAATAATAACAAAAAGCACCAAACGAACAAAACTGACTAAAATTTTACTAACAAAAAACAAAAACAAAAAATATAACACAAAAATCACAAAGTTATTTAATTTCCAACGAGATGTGAAATAATGAAAATAAGATTAATGAACATGATTTTTCATTCAATTTCATTCAATTTTTTGTTTTTGATTTCGCTAAACATTGATCAGTTTGGTACGTTTTGTTATTTTTTTGTTTTTTATATTTGCGAAATTTTTATCAGTTTTAACAATTTTTTATATAATTCTTGTTTTTGATTTAAATCATTGAATTTTGGAAAAAAATATTTGATTTAAATCATCACAATTCTAAATTTTAACAACTCAAACAAGTATAACATTCAAATTTAACAAATATGAATTAATCATCTTTTTTCTCATTTTTCATAATTGTTGCGCTTTTTCGCATCTCTACAAAGATTCAAGTAAGTATGAATATATCATAATTAACTCATCAATTGTTTTACAAACAACGAAAATTTAGAACAAACTGATCCATTTTTCAGGAAGGGGAACAAAAAAATTCTATTAGGAATTATTGGCGCCACTTATCTGCAGTGGGTGTGGGTTGTCTTTCCCTTTTACTGTTTGACATGTGCGAACGTGGTGTGCAACTACGCAATCCATTCTTTTCAGTTTGGGTCTCAAGTGCCGGAGCAAAAGCTGCTGTATCCTTTATGAACATTTTCTCTTTGTATTTAATTTAATATAATTTATATGTCAATATATTTTCCGTAACTAAAACATCAACAGTTCATTTTCATTATCTTAGCTGCAGTTTCAGCAGGAATTTACTTCCTCTTCTTGTGTTATATGATATGGAAGGTCTTCATGAACATTAGTTCGAAACGAGCTGCGCTGCCCAGTATGAGCTCGGTTCGAAGACTCCACTATGAAGGAGTTATCTACCGATTCAAATTCCTCATGATGGCTACATTACTTTGTGCATCTTTGACTGTGATTGGTTTCATCTTGGGACAGGTTTGAAAATATTGTTATATTTTAGTGAAAACAGATAAGACGGATAAAATTCAATTGATTTTATTATTATTATTAATCATTGAATACTTATTTTCACTCAACAGATTGCAGAAGGTCAGTGGAAGTGGGACCAGGACATTAAGATTGAAATGACTTCCGCTTTTTTCACTGGCGTTTATGGAATGTGGAACGTTTACATAATTTGTCTATTATGTTTATATGCTCCATCTCATAAACAGTGGCCTGCCGAACCATCAGGTAAATGTCAAATTAAATGTATTTTAACACTAGAAGTACAGAAGCTGTCGAATTGACGGCTTTTGATTTTCATTTATTCATCATTTTTGTTTGTAATTGATCAAAACAAATTTCTTGGGTGACTTTTCACTACTTTTTATGTACTTCACGATGGTATGATTATTTATCCGAGATACCTCAACCTTTTCGAAAAAAAAATCTACTTATAATAATTAGGGCACCGTTAATTTGATGGTTTTATGCGATAAAAAGTACATTAATCTAAACAGACATATTTATTTATGCTAATTAATTTTTTGTTTGAATTATTTATCTGAAAAATCATTTTTTAGTATTATTTCAGCTGAAGCATTCATCAAAACATTCGAGCCATCAAATTAGTGGCATCCGTACTTCTAAGTATACGCGAAGTTCTGTACTTCTAGTGTTAAATATAATCTTTCAGTTTGTTTCCATTTGTTCGATGGGAATGGTTGTGTTTGTAAACACTTGTTAGCGAGTGACCACTGTGCTTTACTGCGCGTTCAAAATAAAATATAATATAATCATAGATAAAGTGAAAAAAGTGAAATTTGTGAATCGACAAATTAATTTCTTTTTTTTTTCAATTGGGTGAGTTGACCGCTATGTACAGGGTCTCTCCCAACACAAAATCAACATGTCCAACACACAGAGAAACATACCAAGTTATTCAACAGTAGTAAAAGAAAAGACATCCCAACCAAAGAACAAGCCATTATTATCAACGCTATTGATGGAGTCCCAATTAGAGAATATGTCTTTGTCGTCGTTGATATCGTCTTATTCACCGAAATTCGGTTCGTATCTAGAATCTCCTATAGCCAGATATGTATGTACTTTTTCACTAGCGAAACTGCAAATAAACTCGCCGAGAACAACACTTCTTTAAAAATCGTACCTTGGCAATCAAACCCTTGATCTCAAGAAACAAGCGAATCATTATTTCAAATGCCTGCCGGATCATCCCACACGCAGTCATCGAACAAATTCTAAAAATATTGGAATCAAACCTAAATCTCCCGTCACATTTCTATGAGTAGGATTCCCTGGTCCAGGCCTAGTGCACTTCTGCAACAAGTTCTGCAACAAAAACAAACCAGACAAAATACCCCAATGACTGACCATCTTACCTCAACTCGTTACCAGTAAAAGAACTCTTCACATCCTCTCCAAATAATTCACACCCTGTGAACTACCTCTGATGGAGACACCGATGGATCTAAAGGACAAGAGGTTACGGGCTGTGCAGTGATACTTCTTAGAGAAACAAATTCATCAGACTTCACAGCTGCTCATCTGTATTCTACAGCGAAGCATACTCCATCAAAGCAGCTCTAGACTTTATCCACCAACCTTCAACATTAAAATTTGCAATCCTCACGGATTTCAGAAGTATCCTTCAATCTCTACAAATCCAATCTTCTTAAAAATATATTCAATCTATCACAAACACACCCTAACGGGTAAAAAAATCATCTTCATATGGACCCTCCATCACACGTCAATATACCTGGAAACGAACTTGCCAATCAAGCTGCCAAATCAGCAACAGTTTTGACTGACGATCAAAATGGAAAGAATGAACTATTATAAAGCTGTACAGTATCAGAGACTCTACCGATGAGCATCAACCTGCTTGTGATGAAAATAGAAGAGACCAAATAATCATTACAAAGCTAAGAATTGGTTAGACCAGATTTATTCACAGCCCTGTAATAACAAAATCCGAACCAGCCACTTGCAACACCTGCATGGTACCATACTCCATTGTCCATATACTGAGTGAATGCCTACATCTTCAAAACAGCAGTACAGAACTCTTAAGGTGGTTCTAGCGTGATAGTCAAAGCAAAAAGTTTATATTCTGAATTTTCATAAACAAATAGGGAAAATTATATTAAAAAATAAAAAGAAAA
>JAPYZS010001978.1:0-11566 GCA_030522925.1 Trissolcus japonicus
GGATAATAGTCAGTCTATATACTATGACTATAAAATTTATATAAAAAAATATATAGTTTTTCTATATAATTTCAACTATATTTTCGTCCGTGAGGGAAAGAGGAATAATGTGAAATATAATATTGTTGAAAATGTAAAAACTCGAAATCGCAGAGAAAGTGTGTTTTATGTTGTACATCAATAAACAATAGTTATAATTTCATGACTTTAAAGTTATACTTTTGATGAATTATGTCAAAAAGAATTAACTTCTTAGGCCTAATTTAGATTTTATGAAACTAGGGAACTCCGTTCGCTCCGCTCACTGCGCTCCCTGCGCGCTACGCGTGCCAACCCCGCCAACAGATAGCAAAATCAGTATGCGAAATCAATATGATAATACGTATATATCTGTCATTATGATGATTTTTCATCATCATTATCATGAAATCGTCATCGTCATCATGACGGATGAATTTGTCTTTCGGAGACGAATGCAACGATATGTGATACACGTATGTCCATGATAATCGTATATATCTGTCATTACGATGACTTTTCATCATCATCATCATGACCAACGGATTCGTCTTTCCAAGACGAAGCCAACGGTATATGATAACATATATATTTATAACAATTGAAACCTAATTGGAAAGTTTGATTAAAAGTAACTACTCTCAATGATTAAAAGTAACTACTTTCAATGATTGAAAGTAACTACTTTTAATCAAGAAGTTCAATAGAACTTTGCATATAGCATTTCCTCGACTTAATAATATAAGATTCTGATTATTAATTCCATCATTAATTTTATTAATCTATAGAAATATTTTTGGTTCAGGAACTGGAACTGGTTGAACATATGCTTCAATATTATACAACGAGAAAAGCGTCGGTTTGCACTTGCCGCCGTTTGGCAGCAGCACTATTCGGTGTATATATAGATCGATATTTTAGAAATACAGATTAGAATATTCATAACTTTTGTAATAGTTCCAATTTTTGTACAACTATATGTTATAATATAATTTTATTATCATTATTAATAATACCCACACGGACAAAAATATATTTGAAAATATATTTCACGTATATTTTATATAGTTAAAAGATATTCGTATATATTCTACAAATTCTCATTTATAAATTATTTATAAAGCGGCAATAGGTTGTATAAATTTGATTTGAAATTAATATAAATTTATGGAACGAATATATCATATATCGTCCCTGTGAGATATCATGATGATGCATGATAAATATGAAAGGGAGGATATATAAAAAATACGTGTAAAAAAATAAAAGATCAATTTTTTTTATTATTAAAATCGATAGGTTAACTATCCAAGAATGTTATCCTAAAATATCGCTTTGATATTCAAAATAATAATGAAGTTATAGCTGATTAAACTAATAGCGAGCACTGGAAAATCAGCGTGCCGCTCGCGTTCACACCTGTTTTTTATTGTTCATAACATTCGACACATCAGTTAACAAAGCTTAGTAGACGCACGAGTGTGATTTTGTGGTTATAATTAACATAAATTAAGCTTGTTTATTGTTATATTGGACGTTTTCAGGTATTATTTTGTTTACAAGCGCGCTCAATTATATGATCGCACGACCAAACTTTGATCGCGTTTTTCTCAGAACAAGATTGTTGTGTACAAATAAACTGCATTTATTAAATCATTTAATACACTATTTCTAAAGTTTTTTCTTCACGCAATGCAAATGATAAAATAGTGATTAAAATATAATATAATTTTGTGCAAATTTGCTTTAATTTTTGAGATGCACGCACTCTGAATAAAACACGAGACAACGTTGGCAATTGTATTTGACAACTAGTGAGTCGTCCGAGGACGACGTTAATCTTGTGCACGGTTTGAGCTCTAGTCGATTTCTGATCTTATTTGGCAGTTTCCGTCTTGAGGACGACGAGTGTGATCAATGCAGAAAGAAGTCATATGTTTTCTTTTTGGTGGGAAATTCTTAGAAAATTAATACAATTTTATGACTCTATGAAATATGTCACCACTCATGATTTTATTTTGAAAAGTTATATGAGTCACGAGCGATTTGAAATTCATTTATATAAAAATTTTTGAATGAATCTAAAGATTGTTCGTTTGAATCTTGCAGCGACTCAAGTTTTGTTTTGGGTCTGTTGCGGACGTTACGCGAGCGAGGCTCGCCATATGATCCTTTTATTCCATGAAAGGAAAATTTATTGCCTTAAAATAGGCATCAGAGTGGTGCATTTTTATTTTTTCAGATGTGGCGTGGTCTCAATGTTATTTTCTATTGTATATTGAATACTAAAATTATTGTTTCAATTTCAAATTAATTATCCTACAAAACAAAGATTTTTCAAATTTGCGGGCGCGATTACCGAAAAACTATTGATCAGATTGACCTGTTCTTTTGTAAATGTAGGTAATGGGAGACTTTAGTCGATGTATCAACAATTAAGAAAAAAAAGTATTGTTATTGCTATTTTTTTTCAGGTCAAACATAATTAATTTCATGCAAATTTCTCATATTTTCGAAAATAATGTTACAATTTTGTCTGAGAAGTTATTTTTTATGGTCTTTTAGGTACATCGACTACATTTCATTGTAAACTAACATATTAAAAAACATTGTGAAAATTGTAGTTTTCGGATTTTCTTTGAAAATTGAGGGTTCTATCATGCCCACAATTTTACCTCACGGAATAAAAGTACTAAAATTATCTGCTCATTGCACTGAAATAGTGTGCACATTTTTTAGTGAAAAATTTTTGTTCATCATTCGGCGATGCATTTAACTCCAATTGCGAGCATCAATATACTATGCTTTGATCTCAAGAAAAAAAGTCTTAAAAATCATCATTTTATCGGGCAGTTACACGTATTTGACCCCTCGAAATCGATCACACACAAAAATTGAAATTAAAAACAATCTACTATTTCAACAAAACGTCATGATATCTCTGGAAAATACGATGAAATGGTAAAATGGCGCTGAGAGTTGTGCAGATATTTGTCCCAAAAAATTTAAAAAATCGTTTACAAGAAAAAATCAAAACTAAAAACTACTTCGGTAAAACAATAAAAACTTATTCGGTAATAACAGAACGTTGTGATATCAAAAAAGTTATGGCGAAAAAACTTCAAAACAAAAAAAAAATAAAAATAATCTTACCTGCCCAATGTAAATACTTACTGAATAACTGCATAAGTGTAATATCGGGGTAATTTAATATCTTTCAAGGATATCATGACGTTTCGTTGAAATAAATTTTTTAATTTTATTAACTGTCTGAAACGTTTTCGAATCAGTCTGATTTTATAGTCAAGACATTAACGCAATACTGTTGCTTTTACAGTCTGCATTGTTATTTGTTTATTTTTAAATACTTTTATTAAGGCTTGGACTATTCTATCAACAGTCTGACAGTCAGAAAATCCGTTGACACATAAACATTAATTTTCAGTTTCTTTAATTCTGAATTATTGTTATAATGTAATAGATTCTCTTGAAGTTAATTGAATTAGATCAAATTTTAAACAAATTGGTTGAATTTTATGAATAACAAGAAATATGTTTTTATAGGCTCTTTAAATAAAACTAATATTACGATAGAAGTGAAACATTTAAATATACTAGACATTCTATGTAATTCTGAACTAAATAAAATTGACGATAAGCGGGGGGGTTATTTTGATGGCTGAAATTAATACAGTGAATGGAGCAGTGGTTAGAGACGCGGACTACCCACTTCGGGAACGAGAAAACGTTAATAATTATCCTAAATAATAATTACCTATAAAATCTCTATAAGTACAAGATATTCAGAAAATATCAGACGGGCATAATGGATGGGTCATTCGAAGGAAAATTTGAAAAGTAAATTCTCGATAAATTTTTATTTGTGTCGAAACAGTTTTTATCTTAAAGTACTTGACGAAATAGGAAGAAAACTATCTCAGCAAATTTGTTTCCTTATTATTTGTTTAAGTCATACTTTTTTCAATTTTAAAAGACTACTTTTAACTTTTTTCACTCGTTCAAAAAAAACTTAGATCATGAGGCACAATTTTAATGCAATTCAATTGTTTCAGTTTTGGTACAGGATCCAACTCTCAGTGTTCGAAATTTCATCCAATTCGGACGGAAAAGATTTTCTTGGCGATAATTTCTAAATAAATATTCTTGTGAAAAATGCAATTTTTATCGGCGTACAGATTTTTATTTGCCAAAAAAATTGTTAACCCCCCTCCCCTCACAAAAAAAGGATTAGCAAACTTGTTTCGCCAAAGAAAATTGTGTACCACTTCGAAAGAAAACAAAAGAGTCAACAAAATTGGTTTATCAAAAATAATTGTCTACCTCCCAAAAAAATAACAGAAGAATCAGCAAAATTGGTTTATCAAAAAAAATTGGTAAACTTACTGCAAAAAATCTGCGAATGTTGAAACTCAAAATAAATCGTTTACCCCCTCAAAAAAATAACAAAAGAATTAGCAAAATTTGTTTTTCAAATAAAATTGTTACAACCCCCCCTCCCCCTAAAAATAACAAAAAAAAACAGCAAAATTGTTGTGCCTAAGAAAATAGTTTACCCTCTCAAAAAATAACAAAAATATCAGCATAATCGGTTTATCAACAAAAAAATAGTTAAGATTTAAATAAATAGAAATAAAATAAAAATAGTAATGTAAAACTCTCTTATTTACTCTCAATTACTCTGTTCTATTTTTATTTACTGTTGTTTACTCTCATTTACTCTTATATACTCTGCAGTCCGAATAGCCACTTCCAAAAAAATTTGTAACACTTTTACTGTAATATTAAAGTTTCACTTGGAAGAGAGGTATGTTATTAAATTGAAGTGTTAAAATTTGAAATCTGTATAGTAATAAAAAATAATTTTTTTAATTTTGTTTAATTTTGAGCAATCTAAATAAACTTGTTGTTGTTCCGGAATTCAATTTCAAAATATGACTTCAAATGTATGGTGAATTCACTTGCAACTGATTTAAGGCAATTTTGCTTTAAGATTGTATTACTCAGAAATACACATGTGATGTTGAATTTCATTTATATTTGGCTATTCCCTGGTTAAAGAAACATAGACTTTTAGAAACAAAAATGTAGAGCCTAAAAGTCTATGAAAAATGCAACCGGAAAATTCGAATTTGATGTATAATTTTGTATGAAATTTTGATAGCTCTTTTGTATGAAAGATTGATAGCTATTGTCTTAATTTTGAATAAAATTCGTAGATATTGGAATGATTTTTTCACTTTGGTATGATAAAATCTATTTGAATATAAAAACCTCTCGAATATCTGTATTCCTATATTTTTATTTGTACAAATATTTTTTTGATTAGAGTGAAAAATGTACAGAATGTATGTTTATTGAATAATGAATATTAGAAAAATAACATTTTTCGAAAAATGTGAAATAAAAAAATTATTCGTGTAAAACCAAACGGTTTCAGGAATAAGTTAAGATACTATATGTATTAATATATGATCATAGATAATGAGTCAATGACAATTAACAGTGTGTGGCCTTTCAAAAAAAGCGCGGCGGCAAGGTGTTTTTTCATTGAAAATTTGGCAATGATTTCATTTCTTTTTTTGAAAATGATTTTATGTGTAGATTAGCAGAATAAAACCGTTTTTAGTAGCAAGCTAAAGACTTGCTAAAGCTAACTTGCTTTTAGAGGCAAGTTTTGATTTTTTACAACAAAATACATATCAGCAGATTCTTTGTTATGAGAAGAATCTGCTGAATCTGCTGATGTATTTTTTGGTGTAAAAATTGACCAAATGTTGACTCACAAACTGAACTCGTTTTGAACGTATTACAAGGCTTGAACTCTTCCCTTAATCTGGAATACTCTACACACAGAAACTAAACTAAATAAATATAAATTCGACATATATTTGTACACATCGACGGCCTTCACGAATAGTGTCTCGTTTGAAAATTTATTTAAAAATTGTCTTCTTTCGGAATATTGCCGAAAACTGTCTCGTTTCGAAATATCGTTGAAAACTGACTTGTATTTAAAAACGGTTGAAAACTGTCTTTTTCAAAAATCTTTGAATACTGTTTCGTTTCAAAGTATTGTTAAAAATTATCTCTTTTCAAAAAATATTTGAAAACTATGTCATTTCAAAATATTTTTAGAAAGCGGCTCGTTTCAAAATATTGCAGAAAACTATCTTGTTTCAAAATATTGTAGTTTTTCAAATATTTTTTGAAAAGAGATGGTTGTTAACAATTCTTCGAAACGAGACAGTATTCAAAGATTCTTGAAACAACACAGTTTTCAACCGTTTTTTCAAACAAGTCAGTTTTTCATGATATTTTGAAATGAGACAGTTTTCGACAATATTCCGAAACAAGACAGTTTTCAAATATATTTTAAAACGAGACCGTTTTTTCAAACAAGTCAGTTTTTTATGATATTATGAAATGAGACAGTTTTCGACAATATTTCGAAACAAGACAGTTTTTAAATATATTTTTAAACGAGACACTATTCGTGAGGGCCTTCAATATATTTTCGTCCCTTTGGGAACGGACTGGAAACTCTTAATTGATACCTGTTTAGTACATAATTTATGGTCAAATGGACACTGACATCTTACAAAATACACAAAACCCTCACTCTAAAACAAATTGAAAAAGCACAAAACATATGACATTTTAATTAGAAATTTCAACAGCACAACCACAAAACAAACCAATTTAAGTGACAGAAAACGAGAATGTTTGCAAAAGATGAAAGTAAAAAAATGAAGAATTTGAAATCACAAACCACTTCACAAAAAAATTGACAATACGAATAACTACATGTACCTGATTCACATCTATGTCTGGGCATCGCGAAGTGCACTCTTCTTGGAGGCTGCTGGGCGTCATGTCGATATCCTGAATTTCCGGCAAAAGTGCTGCGACGCCTCCAAATAGCGCCAGCAGCTTGAAGAAATAGCATATTTTTTTTTTTAACATAATACTCCCACCTTGTGTCCAGCGATGATCACCTCTTAAATTTTAACCACATCCCTCGCATTTCTGGCCACCTCGTTAAGGTCAACCAGTTTATCGCACTAATTTATCCCATTCTATCCCTGTTTATTGAATTCATCAGAAAAAAAATGAAAAAAAAATAGAATTTCTTGATTACTCGTTATTCAACGAGTTTTTTTGTTTCTGAAATTTTTTATTCTAAAATCCAAACTTCTGTTATTCAATAGTAAAGAGGGCACGTACACTTTATCGCGTGTAAAACTTGTATTCAAATATTTGTTTATTGTTTTCTCAAAATGAAGAAGTTTTGAGATTCAAAGACGTATCCCATGTCACATATCGCAGCGCGCGGTAGCAGTGTTATTGCATGGCTAGTATAGGAGCAACTGATTCGGATTACCCACTAGAAGCCTCAACTGACTCCCACTACAGGTACCCTTATCTCTTTTTTACGCCCCTCAGGCATTCAAGCATTTCAACATGTGAGCTAGATGGGTACGTCGTTCTTCTGCCAGAACAATTAAAGTTTTCGTGCAACGTTGTCTCTGCGAAACAACCGCTAATTGAAGGTTTTAACCGATTTTTCGAATCAGACATTTTCATACATTAATTAAGGGTTTTTTTAGGTGAATTTGACTCGAAAAAAGCCCACTTTTCATGATTTTTCATTAAAATAATACAATGTATACACTGAGAAACCGAATACGTAAGAATTCAATTTTCTGCAACATAGAACGTAATTGTAGCGGTGTATATCGTACTTTCTGTAAATTTTTCGTAGATTTTGCGAATAAATCGTAAATTTTACGATGTACGTTGTTAAAATTCATAATTCTTACGAAATCGGTTTCTCAGTGTAACTTTAGGGTTTTTGCCATTATTTTGTACATATATTAAAGTATACTTATCAATGTTTTCAATGGAAAATCTATCAAATAACATGCGTTTTATTGTAGCGTATGTGCGGCGTGCACGTCTATAATCGGCGTACAAGATAGAGTCAAAACGGTTCATTCGAATTCAAAAATTGAATGAGATTCAAAAAATAGATTAAATTAGTTGGAGATTGACGTACGAAAAAGTAAAAAAAGTCTATCTTTAATATTTTTTCTAGCGTTTTGAAAATGAAAAAATCAAACGAAAAATGACACTGTTTTTTCACTGGACACAATTTTGACGAAAAATAAACTTATTTTAACTTTGATTTTTGCCGGTAAGAATCTGCAGAACAATACACCAAACCGAACTCAAACGAATATATTTACGCCCCTACGCTACTCAAACTTATGTAATATTGTAGGAAATAATATTTCCTATAGCAAAAAGCTGTAGGAAATATTAAATCCACCCTAGGTGGATGAAATGATAATATACTCTCCACAAAAAGTTAAGGGACGCTTATGCATTTAAATGCCATAGTAAGTGTCCCCTAACTTTTTGTGCACAGTGTATATTGACCATATATTGTCAATATAATGACAATACATTGTTAATGTATTGACAACACATTCCATACATGGACTATGTTGTCATACGTTGTCAATATATTAACGACTATACAAAACAATCAATATCTTGTCCAAATATTGTTATTACTTTGTCAATATATTGTTAATATCTTGTCATTATGTTGTCAGTATGTGAGAAACCTTCTAGTTTGCGGACAACGAATTTTTTTTTTATAAATTTGAGGGCACACTTCTTATATGCAGCTAATTCCATTTCAGAACGGTGCTGACATCCTTTTTTCGCTAAATCTGAAATATGTTTTAGAGAAAAATAATGGTTGGAGACACAAGTTTTCAAATCCATCAAACTTCAATGGTTTTCATCATGAAAAAAGTTTATATACACCATTTTGGAACGTGAAATCTCTTTTTTTCAATGGTGTACACAAAAACATAATTCTTGATAACAGATGGCACGTTGATCGATTTAAATTCAATCGAATAAAAAGTCATACTTTGTTTGTTACAGAAGAAATAATTTTTTTCAATATTTTACAGTGCATAATAATCGTTTCTCTCAAGCCTGCTTGTTTTTCTGTTACATAGAAATGTCTAAGAAATGCAAAACTTACGTTGAAACGGGGTATTTGATCATGTAAAACATAAAAACATCCATCTAAGTTGAAGAATATTTAAAAAATTGATATATTTATGCATAAAAATATTTCCAGCCACTTCTTGCAATTATTTAAGAAACAAAAGAAAACAGTTTTTATGAAGTATTTCTTCTCCTTTCTCATTTGCCGAAAACTACACTTATTCTCCTTAAGACTAGTCAAAGATATTGCATTTTGGACAAAAGCTTTTTTTTTTTTGACGAAAGAAAATGTGTTCGCGATTTGCGGAGGCACTAAATAAAAACAACAAATAATTTACGTAAAAATTCATGTACATTTACTTTCTTTTGGACATATTAAAATAGCAGATTTATTCAGTAACATTCAACTTATTTGACTGACTATGATAAAGCGTCAACAACTTGTATAAATTTTATATAAAAGAAATATAAATTTTATCGAAAAAATAAACATTATTAAAAAAGTAATATAAATTCGACATATGTTTCTGTGGTTAACAGGAAAAACGAGGTAAATGTATACAGAATCCTTATACAGTTATAGAGATATAACTGTATAGGGATATTAGGGTGGTCCAAAAAACGAAAAAATTTTTAGAAAAAAGAGTGGACCCCCTAAAATGAAAGTACATATAGAAAAATATTTTTTGCCACAAAAAAAACGAAACAAAAATTAATTTAACCCGTGCCCCACGGCATTTGAAAATTACATGGAGTTTAACATGACATTCTATGTCTGCTAGAGTCGCAAATTTATAACGCTGTTATGTGACATTATAAAATTCTATAGAAGATGTATATAGGGGTTTTTGGGGTCGGAGAACACGAATTTCACGTGAAAAAATTTGTTGACAAGTGACAGCTGTCAAAAGTGCTGTCAAAAAAAAGGTCAAGCAACCAGAATGGTTTGCTAGGATGATTAGTTCAGGCAGGTCGGAAATAAAAAAACAAAAAGCTAATGAAAATGTCACCCAGTTAGACTAAGATATACTTTGTATTTTGATTTAATAAATTGTTAAAAAATTAACCAAACTTCTTTTCATTCTTCCAACCTGTTCCTTTGTATATGTGTGTGAACCAAAAAATAATAAATAATAAAAATAAGAAAATTCAAAACTGTCTGTTATTTCTCTGGACGTAACAGATGGTTATAAAATTGGCGCAGTCGTGGTAGGACACACATTGCAGAGTAAAAAGGGTTGTGTTGAAAAGGAATCAATTTAAAAAAAAAAATTCAAATCAAATTTGTCTCGGGAAAAAATGAACATGCCACATTTCGCGAATTCCAAATAGGTTCCGAGGATGCATTGAAAATGCTACCCGCTAACGCAGAAGCAGCTTTAGTTCAGCTTCTGCGTACTAAAGTGAAAGGAGGCGCTCTAGAAACGATTCGAGGAGAACAGTTTGAAACTATTAGGGCCTTACTCAACCAACTTAAACCGATGTACGCCCCTTTAGAATCACCAAATGTACTCAGAGGCAAGCTTGGACATATTTTTGAGGAAAAAAGAGAAAATTGCCCAACCTTTTTTAACAGAGTTAGATCCTTAGGTTACGCAATCATAGAAGCCAAAAAAACCGAAAATAACGGTGAAATAACAGAAGCCCAAACCCAAGAAATTAACCAAGAAGTGCTTAACGCTTTAAAACTAGGTCAACGCAGGGAAATATCGATGCAAATATCAGATATAAATGATATAACCCAAGCAGGCCTGAGAGCTGTAAAATTAGAAAATCAACTTAAAATTCAAGACCAGTTGAGATAAAGTAAACTGAGAGAAGTAGGTTGCGTCATTTGCCTTGATACCTCTCATATAGCAAAAGATTGTACACTTTTAAGTTTGAAAAATTCACATGAAAAAATGTGTCAAATTTGTAATCGTACAGGCCATGAAGCTCCTGAATGCAAAAAATTAAATGTTTGTCAAATCTGCAAAACACCAAACCACTCAACAGATACATGTAGAATGATTAGAAAAGTCAATGACGTCCAGCAGGACTTAACAACCAAGTGTCAAAATTGTAATAAAACAGATCATGTTGCAAAGGATTGTTTTTTATTAAAAAAATGTGAAAAATGCAATAAAACTGGGCATTCAGCTCAATTCTGTAGAAGTAACGTAGATCAATGTCAAATTTGCAACAAATCAGGACATACAGCAAAAAATTGCTATCGTCAAAATAATGAACAAAAATTAATCTGTCAAATTTGTAATAAATTTGGGCATCCAGCCAAAAATTGCAATCAGCAGAAATCAGGGTCTGGCGATAACAAATGTAGATACTGCAAAGAAACTGGACACATAATAGAAAATTGTACTCTTAGAGCCTATAACAATGCAAAACGGCAGGGAAACTTCAATACCCTCCCCAAATCAGGGGAGGAGAAAACCGAAATGCAAATGAAGTAGAAATCGAAGAAAAACCTATTAAATTCAGTCAATATGACACAGCTCCAACT